>JANAVB010042814.1:0-307500 GCA_029216955.1 Iris pallida | reverse complement strand
CACCAGTAGGTTATTGAGATTGCGAGAGAGTGCCTCAGCTGCTATAACAAACAAAGCTGGTGACAGTGGATCACCCTGGCGAACTCCCCTGGATGACTTGAAGAAACCCGAAGATGCACCATTGACGATGGTAGAAAACCAAACATTATTCAACAATCTGAAAATAATATCAATCCATGTTTCATTGAACCCAAATTTCCTCATAACTGCCATGAGAAAACTCCAATCAACACGATCATATGCTTTCATCATGTCGAGCTTTATAATAATATTACCCCCTCTATATTTCTTCTTCATTTTGCTCATCATCTCTTGAGCCAAAATAACATTGTCAACAATTTCACGGCCTTTCACAAAACCACTTTGTTCTTCCGAAATTATTTTAGATAAGATCGGAGCTAGGCGTCTAGAGAGCAATTTAGAAATGATCTTGTTCATCACTGAACAAATACTAATAGGCCGGAAGTCCTTCATAACTGATGGTTGTTTAGACTTCGGGATAAGGACAATTGATGTAGAGGTGATCGATTTAGTGAGATGGAATCCCGACATAAATAATGATATGGCAAGAAGAACATCCTGCGAAATAATATCCCAACAGGATAAAAAGAAAAGAGAAGTATACCCGTCTGGTCCTGCAGCACTCTGTGGATCAAGGCTACGAACAACTTCGAAAACCTCCTCCATCGTAGGCTGAGTTGTGAGATCATCATTGTCCTGTCGCGTGACCAGCTGGGGAATGCAGTTCAAAAACTCATCATCTTGCACTCTGCCCTCTGCTTTAAATAGAGATTCACAATAATCATTGGCAATATCTTGAATGTCTGCTAACGACTCCTTCGGCACACCATCTTCCCCAATTAGAGAATGAATCCGAAGTTTGCGATGCTTGGTATTAACACATTCATGAAAATAGGCAGTGTTCTTGTCCCCTCCAAATCCCAACGAAGACGAGCTTTCTGACGCCAATACTCTTCTTCAATGCTCACTCGACGTTTAAGGTTGGCCACCGCACGATGAAGGGAGACTTTGTTTTCTAGAGAGGCATCAGTCTCAAATTGCAGCTCTGCAGCCAATATATTGTCCTCCGCCTTCTTCACCTCTTGGAAAATGTTACCAAAAGTATGATGACTCCAAGCGGATAATGCCTTACGACATGCAGTCATCTTCATCCCTAAATTTATTAGCCCATCAGGATGGTTAACAGATGTCCATGCAGATTGAACCACAGATTTAAAATCTGCATGCTTAGTCCAGAAAGACAAGAATCTAAAATGTTTCTGACCCCTAGCTTGAGAGTTACGAAGGGACAGTAATAAAGGAGCATGATCAGATTCAGTACGGTTGAGATGGTCGACAATCGAAGATGGAGCAATTCGAAGCCAATCACTATCCAGAAGGACTCTATCCAGTCTAGAAGCTTGTCTATCCCCTTCCGTAGATTTTAGCCATGTGAAAGAACTGCCCTTAAAAGGGACGTCAGAGAGACCTGCAGAACATTGAAAATTTAAAAATTCCTGCATTGATATTGTGCATGGAGGCAAACCCCCAACCTTCTCTTTAGAATGACAAACAACATTAAAGTCGCCTCCAACTGCCCAAGGCATCTTATATAACCTCTGAACACCAAGAAGCGTACTCCATAATAAATGTCTGCCCTCCTTCTTGCCATGGCCATGAACCAACGAGAACAAAACTTTCGTTGGGAACAAAGCATGGCTAATAGAAATTGTTATAGCTTGATCGAACGAATCCCGCAATGTCATGATACAAGCAGGCTTAGAGAAGACCCAAATATTACCACGATCATTAGCGAAAGCAACACCAAATCCTAACTTCAACTGATAATTGAGCAATTGAGAATTATCAACCTTCGGTTCAATCAGAACTATGAGTTGAATTTTATGAAGTCGGCAAAGACTTTTGATTCTTTTGAAAGTAGGTTTTGCAGCAGCCCCCCGAACATTCCATAATAATGTGTTAAACATTAATGGAGGTGGAAGAGGTACCAGTGACAGTGAGTTTTCCTGATGATCTCGTGCATCGGTCTGTAGGTTCAGGAGCTTTCTTTTTCCTAGTCTTTTTTGTTGTTGGAACTCCATTTGCAGCATCCACTTCGTCAGCCCAGGAAAGAGCAGTCTTTTGTATCTCACCCTCTTCCAATTGCTCCGGCTCCTCCCCCTGACAAGGGTCACTGTCATCTGTCCCTTCACCATCCTCCTGGACTGCGACAGACGCCACTTGATTAACTGGAACCTGTACTTGAGTGTGCAGAGAGTCATTGTCATCAGATTGCACTTGGACAGGCGGGGAGGCCCTAGGAGGCTCAGTTAACTCCTGATTAGCCGTCACTGGATTATTTAAAGCTTCTTGTGCCACATCAGGGTTCATTGGAGGAAGAGCGTCATTAATGATGGTTGGGGGGATTTCAATATTCGTCGGGGTTGAAGCCTATCCCAAATTCTCGGGGACTAAAGTAGATGGTTGGCCCTCATTAATGATGGTTGTTTCCTTTTTTAAATTAGGCTCATTGATGATGAGAGGCTCCTTACCCCGGATATTTTTCGGCTTCACCATTTTGCACGAGTCTGCTGCATGTCCCTGATGTTTACAGTTAGAGCAATATAATGGAGAGGACTCATAATCGACTGTTTGCCAAAAACTTCTGCCACGAGGCAAATTTATTCGAATCCGCTATTGTAATTGTTTGGAGGCATCAACTTCAACAAAAATTCGTACCATGCTAGGTCTAGATAGATCCGATGTCGCCTTGTCGATTTTCAAAGGAGTACCTATGGATGAAGTGATGGCAAACAAAGCCTCTTTGTTGAACAGATGATACGGAAGGTTTGGAAGAGATACCCAAGTGGGCATGATTGAAGATTCACAGGAAGGAGAGAAATCTGGGTCCCATTTGAACAATCGCATCGGAGCCCTGGCAATATACCAAGTATCTTTGGATCGAAGACGTAAATAATCTTCTACATTTGAAGGACGAATAAGAATGTGTTTGCCATCAATAAGACCTGCTTTAATGGATCCAGTGAATTCAAACCCCGATAACGCTTTTCGAATTAAATCGATAGGCGGTCGAGAGTGTGAGAATTTCCCAACTAATGCATACTTCAAAGGATCAATGAGAGACTGCTCTTCCTCCTCCGAAAAGGAAATCGCCGGGGCTCCTTTAAAAGTGGAAATAATTCTTGGGGGGAAGGCATTGGCGGCCGAAACTTGGCCCCCTACAACCTCCGCAAACGACTTCGCCATGAAACCCTAACACAAAAGAAAGATACAACCGGGACAGGCGACGGCCAACTGGTCCAGTCACCTACAGAGAGGACCCCGACCTGGCCTAGGGCCATACCGGTGTCGGTAGAGAACGAGAGATATTAGGGTTTCACGATCGCCTCCGGAGCCACATATATATATATATATATATATATATATATATATTTATATATATATATATATATATATATATATATATATATATATATATATATATATATATATATATATATATATATATATATATATATATAAAATATATATATATATATATATATATATATATATATATATATATATATATGTGTGTGTTATTATATATATGTTATTATATATATTTATATATATATATATATATATATATATATATATATATATATATATATATAATAACATATATATAACCAAATATATATATAATATGTAGGTAAGTAAATATGATACCATATGATACTTTGCAAAACACATTTCTAAACAAGTAAAAATCTGGGATTTAAACTCTCATAGATTATCCACAATATATACATAATAAATACAAGTGTCCAAATAGGTTTTCCCACTAGGACACAAACCTACACCTAGGACACACCTAAAAGTCTCCAAATGGACACGAAATGGATACAAATGGAGACACAACCATGGGGGTCATTCCTATGGATCAAAATCAACCTAAATGCATGAGAAAAAATGAGAAGGAGAAGGGTTTTATACCTCCCGGTAGATCAAATCGAAGAAAAGCCTTCACGATGCGACACCGACACGTAGGAACCCCGAATGGACACGAACGAGCTTTGACTCCTTCCAAGCTTGGCTAGCTCCCTCCTCGGCTTGAGTTGAGAAGAAAAGAAGAAGGTTGGGCGGAAGAATGAAGAGATTTGGTGGAGAAATCGATAGGAACTCTCTCTAGAAATTTGCAAAAGAACTAGAGAAGAAAATGAAGTGGAAAAAAATGACAAGAGTCTCTCTCCACTCCCTAGCTAGGGCCGGCCAAGTATGGGCTGATTTTTCCCTATTTGTAATGTCTAAAATACCCCCACTAGCCTATTTAATTAAATATTAGGAAAGGGTTTAAGTCGGAGCTAGTTTAGTCATTCTAAAAACTCTAATCTAACCAAACCCTATCCATAATAATTATTCTAACCACTAACTAAAATATTAATATCATGTGGGCCATGGCTAACTAATGTGTGGGTCCCACTAGAGTCAAAACTATTCCGGGTCCCCGTTACAAGTCGGATTGAATTGAAATTCGAACCCGACTTAAATAACCCTAAAATAATATTATAAATAAATAAATAATTTCAAAAATATTCAAAAATGAAAAATAACAAAAATACCCCTGTTTCTGAAAACTGAAGGGTGACACAAAACAACATCGAATGTCTGGTGCTCAAACTGCTCCATTGCTAGAATGATCGCTAGTTGGAGTCTACTGGAATCGCTGCGCTCGGTTCAATTCGGTCACCACCAAGGTGGAAGCAAATTGACTAAGTCTAAAAAACTCTGCCACATATCCATCGACCGTCCTTCCCATCTGCTTGAGGTTGCTAAACCTTATCTACGGATCATACCGAGCTACCGCATCAAAGTACTTCGTTTGAAACTTGTCACTGAATACCTTCCACAAGATAGGCATTACCAAACCAACTGCTTGTATCACCTACCAGCTGTGGGTTAAGTCCACTAACTGCAGGCGCACAATGGCCACCTTCTCTTCCTTTGAAATTCGAGCTGCCTCCAGAATAACCTCTATATTCAGAAGCCAAGCATTAGTAGCAACAACATCTTCAATGCCGTCGAAGAAGGAAGGGCTCAGGCGCTTGAAGCTATTAGCCACATTGTTCCCTTGATAACCAACTCTGTCCATGGCTACTTGTAGTGTCTACTACAGGGCATCGCCTGACGATCTTGTGATGTAAGCAAGTCCCGGATGAGTCCCATAAGGGCTCTATTGTCAGGCTCTGTTAGGCTGGACTGGATGAACTGGTGGCTCTGGATCCCTAAAAGGCATAACTCGGGATGTTGCCCCTGAGTGCTGGGTTTGGTTCCCAGGTTGCGACTAGTTCACTTATTGTTGGTTCACTGGAGGTGCTCGATCCAGCTGATTGGTAGGACCAGGAATAATGCCACAGAAGAAAATGACATGGAGAACAATAAGGAAGTACTAAGATAGATCAAGGATAAAGCACCTTATCAGGTCAAGATTCAGGAAGATTAGAAAGCAAGAGTAGATATCAAGGGTGAATGCTGAATGATACATCTATTTAGTAAAAATCTCACACATCTTGATTTATAAGACCTGCATAGGCCACCACTTAAATCGTGTCACGCCCCAGAACCAGAATACTGGATAGCGGGGGACAGCACAGTCTGCTACGTATATTAAAGTGCAACCTACCTCGCAATACGGTCATGACTATCTTGATGCATGAGGGTTTATCTACAATCCATTAGTCTCTTATGGTCAAGAACAAGCCTAGTGTCTCAATCTCAAGCAATCAAATAATTGTTATAAGATGTTAGATCATCAGACATACAAAGTAAGGCATCTTAAACATTACATATTCAGATGATCATGAAGCTAGTCATACAAAATGCGAGACTAGCAAGAGTTAAGTCATACATGATCAACCCTATGATTTTCCAATTATGTAACAGCCCTTAGGCTGATAGAAATTAAGTTTCAATACGAGCTAACATGTGTTCGGCAACTAAATACCTCAAAAGAATAAGTTATAATAGAGTGGAAGAGCAAAAATAAGAAACCCACTCGTTGCCAAGGTTACGCCTGGTGTTCACCATCTGGCTGGAAGGCAGGTAGATCCTAAGGTGCTACTCTGAAATCTGGCCATACAAAAATAGCTGGATCAGACCCCAAAAAGAGCAAGTGCCACAAGGGAGGCTCCACTTAGAAACTAAAACCAGCATAAATGAATAGAAGAACTGATGAATGAACATAATTAAATTACATAAAAGACATGATTTATAGAATCATACTAGCTTGCATTAAGAAAATAAGAGGTGGAATGTAATTCCCATATTAATCATAAGACAATCATTCAGGCACGGCCAATCAAGTCCTACGGCTTGTTATCATTAGCTAACTAGGGTTTTTACAGGCCAGTTACTAATAAGATGTATTAAGGTGTCACGACCCGCTCCCGAATAATCGGACACGAGTCGGACACGCCCAGCCTTCGTCGTTAGACACGACGAAGTAAGCTGTACCAAGCTAGGGAAAACTAACCAGATAATCATGAAAATATATAATCACAGCATCTAAAAACGTATCCCAGAATGATCACCATAATCCACAAATCTAGATATCATAATGTACGAGTCATCAAGAATGAAATGTACATGAATTCTAAAGACAATATCTAAGAGTAAAGCTAACAGTCTAAACCTGAAACCTCAAGCTAAGCCTCATCCTGCTCAGCTAAATCCTGGGCTCTGGCCCATAGAGTAGAACAATGTCCTGCAAGCATACCTGCAACATATCCTATTCAGGAGCAGAGCAAAGTACAGTTCTAGGTAATGAACAATAACATCATGGTATGGAAAATAAATGCTGATAGAACAGGATAAGAATAAGGTATGGAAAGAACATGAAGAACATGAACTACTGCTATAAAGATACATGAAAGATTATGACTATGTAAAGATGCAGGAAAGATCACGACTATAGCTAAAATCAAGATCAGGATCATGGGAACTAATGTAAGAACAAAATCCTGAACAAGTGTGTTATAATTTTGAAATACTTCTATGATATGTGACCGGCTTGGGTAAGACCATGAAAGAGCATGAAAAGATCCTGAAAGATCATATAAGGTACGGCTTAGGACCCGCGTGCACTGTGCGAGGCCTAAGCTAAAGATCATGAATAAGTATCCGGGTTTGGTCACATATCTAGAGTATTTCCCCACCCCAAGATGCAAGTAAGATCATGAAAGAACAAGTAAGATCATGAAAGAACAAGCCAGAAAAGATCATGAACGTGTCGTAGTGTGTCAGCAATAAAGAACAAGAAAATGTACTGATCAAAACCATAGAATGTACTTGCCTTGCTCCAGGAAAGTACGAGTAATGAAGCTGATCTGTGTATCCACCAGATTAATGGATACAAGTTGGTTAATTTCTAATCATTAATCTCTTTTATTTCCAACATATCCTTATCAGCTAACTATTATAATTAAATAGAAATTGTTTAACAATCTGTAGATATACTCTAACTTACCTAGTATAACTAGATAGTATGACCAGAGAAATATACTTACTTAGTCATTACCTAATTATCAAACTTGAAAGTAGCAGCTAAAATAATCATCCAAGATAATTTCTAAAACCAATCTATTATATAATATTGGAAGACTTAGTATTAAAATCACTAAGAAGCAGGACTTCCCAATTAAGCTTTAGCAATAAATGTAATTTGAACTTATCATAAAAAATGGACATTACTTAACCCGGTAACCCACCACTGCTCAAGCACAAACAAATAGAATCTCTATTGCTACCAACCCAAGCATTAAAATGGAATGTAGTACATCATTCCAACCATCATAGCTTGTCAACTGAGCTAGTATTTACTTGAATGTCCAAGCCAAGCTATCACAGCCAACTCCAGGTTTAACATAATACACAGACAACCTGTAGCTTCAACACACTCATAGGTCCCACAGTCTCAGTCATCTATAGAGAAAACTCCAAGACTGAAAATAGAAGGAAAATAAACAGTCGTGAAGAACCAGTCAACACTACCCACAAAATTAATGATGTCTGCAACAGTCAAACTCATCCCCATGCCCCACGGTCGCAACCAAAAATCTTATACAATCAAAATTAACGAAACCCGCAAATAACATCTAGCTATACTAATATATTTGGCCATTCAAAACTCAGCAGAATTATACCAGAACCCAACAATATACATACAACCAGCATGTAGTGTTCCCCTTAAGATACAGGAACATACACAACCCGATAACCACGACTACTTCCTAAAGAGAACTTCAGATTATATGAAGGCTCATAATCGGAGAAGAGTAGAACATATTAAATTCAGAATGTACACATTCCCAACCACAAAACCAAAATTTATACAAAGAAGACATTGAAAGAATATACAATTAATGAAAGAATATACACCCCAATGAAATCAAAATAAAATAGAAGGTTTCTACTGGAACTGAAATAATCGAAATTGATCGGACACGAGCCATCTGCTGGACACAATGACTTGACTCACTGTTTTGCTAATCCCATCCCGGACACCAGTCCATATCGGACACGAACACAGCCACTTCTGAACACTAACCATTCTACATCAACCAAGATCCAATCCTGCCCATACTTTACATATTCAAAATCTATTGCAATAACTCATACACAGCATGAGAGAAGTAGAAAAATACCTGAAGAGAAAAATCCTACAACAATGAGAAATACGTCCCACAGAGTCGGACACAGCTCTCCCGAGTCCAGAGCTGATAGCAGTTCCCACACAGGCATTCCATCGAACAAGAAGAATGCAGAAATAAGAAGAAATTTTCGTGAGTTCTATTTGAATTTTAGCGATTCCAAATTGGGAAAAATTTACATTAATCAAATTAGAACTCACCAACAAACCCTCAAATCAACTTCAAGAATTCAAACGACTGGATCGATCCAAAAGATTGTAAGAACTGATCAAGAATCCACAGAATTTCCAAAATAAAATCAAGATCCCGAAGAAGAGAATTCGAATGTCTCACAGAGTTAACAAGGAGGAGAAAATGGATGAACTAACCGATCGTCGAGTTTGATCCTCCAAAGTGATTCGATCCGTCTACTGAAGAACAGAGCTCAATAGGGAGAAGTTGGATCTACGAAGTGGCAGGGATGTGCTTCGTCTTGCCGGGGAGTTGCAATGGAGGCTCACCGGTGTTGTCCTGGATCGCCGGAGAGGATCACACAGCCGCCGACGTCGAGGTGGCTCGCGGAGAAAGGATTCGTCGCCCAAACGCCAGTCGCCAAGTAGAGGCTCGCGGTCGAGCGCTGATGTCAAGGGGGTGTGCCGCTGAGGTGGAACGGTACACCGTCGCCGTTGAAGAGCACGGGGTTCTCTCTGCCGAGGAGATCGTACGGCCGAGCGCCGCCGCTGCACGTCGCCGATCGCCGGGAAGGAGGAGTTAGGGCTCGGCTTCTCGGAGAAGAGGAAAGAAATTCTCGAGCTCAGGAAAAGGAACAGAGAATTATATTCTCTCTCTTCCTCTGATCAGAATAAAAAGAAAGTGAACTTTTCATTTAGGCCCCTCCGATTTTGGGGTTTATTCAAATAGACCCCCCACCTCTTCAATAATTGCAGGATTAGAAGAAAAACAGTTAGAAAATTTGAAGAAAATAATGGGGACCACTAATTTGTTACAACAAACTTTTAAATTTGAAAATTCTGTTTAAATTAAATTCCCTCCAAGATAAATCACCAAAATTATTATTTAATCTAATTTATTATTTGAAACTCAAAGATAACAATTGTAATTATTAGAAAATAATTTATATTTTGTCAAAACCGGGAAGTGGAGTTACAAATCTCCTCCCCTTAAAATAATTTCGTCCTCGAAATTCGAGAGAGAAATAAAACAATCTCAAAGCAAGAATCTCAAAAAGGTTCAAACACAATTCATTTTATTGTATTTAAAACTCTCAATATCAAGGTATACTCAAACAAACAAGCTGGGATAGCGCTCCCGCATCTCGTCCTCGCGCTCCCGGACTCTCCCGGAGAGTGATGTCTCCACATGACGTGGACAAGTGGAATAGTCTGGTTCCGTAGGCGCTTCTCCCTCCGATCAAGGATCTCCACTGGCTGCTCCTCGTAAGTCAATCTCGGGCCCACCTCTAGATCTGAAAGGTCCACCACATGGCTCGGGTTCGGAATGTAGCATCGAAGCTGGAACACGTGGAAAACGTCGTGCACTCCCTCTAAGCTGGCTGGAAGCGCTAGTCGATATGCCACCTCGCCAATTTGTGCCGTCAAGTCGAAGGGTCCGATGAATCTCGAACTGAGCTTCCCGCCTCTGCCGAATCTGATGACGCCCCTAGTCGGTGTGATCTTCAGGAACACTCTGTCTCCCATTGCAACTCAAGTGGAAGTCTACTGTTGTCCGCCCAATGCTTCTGTCGATCCATGATGCTCTGAGCCTTGAGTCCAAGTATACACAAAAAGTTTAGGATATCACGCCTTGACAAGGATCGAGGATCAAATAGTCACGAAGTGGAAGGAATTTCAATTACAACTCAGAGGAGCAAAATCATGAAGACACAACTATTAAGTACGATCAAAATTGATAGTTTAACACAAGTGGCTAGCACAAGATAGGAAAATCATGGTCAGACAGACATGATTTAAAATCAAAATTTATACAAGACATAAACGAAGCATGGAATCAAAATCTGGCAATGTATAATTTGAGGAAATCAATGATCTAACGATACAATACTAGAAGGTAATTAGCAAGGGTTGATTTGAGGAACGTACAAAATACTCAGGAGATACAGTATCAAATCAGGGTGAACATGCAAGGATTTGTGATTCTCGAAAACCAATAATCATATGAAAATGAAATATAGTCTCCAGAATATCCAAGAACATGTTGGTATCTGAAATCACTTTAGAATCCCTACCCCGCCAGTATGTATCTGACTGCAGTGGACTTTCGGCTCCGTGACTCAAATAACAATATGTCTCCAAATACTCTATCAACCTTATCTATTTTCCAACAATCATTGACGAAACAACCAAGAGATTAAGATATGAAGAATATGACAAGTCTCGACAATACTCGAAAACCTATGGGTATCTGAAATCACTTCAACTTAGTGTTCCTGCCTCGCTAGTGCACTACTGGTTGCAGTGAACCCCCAGTCTCCATAATCCAGCTAATGGCTGCAGCGCGCAACTGTCATGCCATAGTAGGTCATCGAATAGCCTCTCGACTATCCCTAGGAATTTCAAAAGAGTTTCAAGGAGTTCAAAATGAGTTTCAATAGTCCAAGTCACGAAAATGGTGAAGTTACCTGACTGTTAGAATACAAGGATTTATTAGGTACTAAGAGACGACAAGGGATTCCATCGGTGAGTACAAAAGGGCAACCAGGAAGATTTAAAATTTCAGACAGGGCAAAGTTTAAAATTATGACGGAATATCAACTGATATCTGGAATGGTAACAAGATTCCATATATGGGGCGTTATCCTGAAAGGATAACAGAGTCTCGAAGGATGAACTGAAACAAGGTATCAGATAGGAGACAAGTTTCAAAATAAGAATTAAAATCCCGCACTGGAAACAAGTTTTAATAAAATCTCGAATAACAATGAAAGCTCGAGCAAAAACTTGAATTGAAAACGAATTCTCCAATAAAGTACACAGTGAAAATAGAAAATCAATATCAACTAAGTCGCGAATAAGAAGTGAAATCTTGAACAGAATCTCGAACAGGAAGCAAGGTTATGAACAGTGATTTAGAAAACAGGGTATCAATAACGAACAAGAAACATGTATCAAATCCTGATTATGAAACGATTAGAACTTCAATAGGAATAAGGTCGAACAAAGTTGTGAACAAAAATAATTTATTGAATAGGAACAAGTCTCAAATAGTGAACAAAATCTTATAGGGAATGAGCCAAAGATTCAAAATAGAAAACAAAATCTTCAAACGATGTCTCGAATAGGGCTGAATCTCAAGCAAGTGTCAAGATAGGAGTGAAGATTCAAACAATGTTTTGATTGGGGACAAATTCGAATAATGAATCAAAATATCAATAAGTGAATAGAAAAAATGTCCATAAAACAAACGAAATCTTATATAGGAGACAAGGTCGAAACGAAGGAATGGACAAACAACTCTCGAATAAAATCAGAGTCATGAATGAGAAACAAGTCTCATATAGAGAATGAGTCATAATCTTGAATAGTAAATGAATCTTCAAGAACCTTCAAAGGAATCTTCAACAATGTCCTGAATAGGACGAGACTCAACCAAAACTTCGAATGAGGAACAGGATTCCGAAATGAAATCTCAAGAAACGATTAATTATCAATTAACACGAAGTTTGGTAAAGAAACAAAATTTGCAAATAGGAGCCATCACTAGAAAACAAGGTCAGGAATGATGAATATGAAAACGGTATCGAATAATGAATTTCAAACAATTATCGATCCCCATGATCATTACCCAGGAAATTAATATAGGATATGTTGATCGATTTGTGGATCTGAAACAAGTTTACCAAAACAGAAAACAATATCTCAAAGTTTCGACATCAATCAAGATCTCAAAAATAGAAAACAAGAAGTTTTGAAGAAATGATCTAGATGCTAAGAGAATTTTAAGGAGAGGCTGGATTGCTAATCAGATACATGGTTTTCCCAACCAGGCAAAAGAAATCTTCTGTCTTCAATCTATCTTCAGTATTTCCTCCGGGACTGGAATCACTTCAATCTTCTTCACCGTCTTGACGTAGACTGGTCCATGCGGTAATGCTCCATATAGCTGCTGAATCTGGAGAGGCGGTCCTTCTGCTGCGGTCCTGGTGCTCCTCGTGCTTGTTCTCGGGCAGTGCGATCAACGATCTCCGGACAATCTTTGGCTTGATGGGCAGACGATCCGTAGAATAAGCATAGCCTCCGTCTTTTGCGGCACTCCTCGAAGCGAGATCCTGGATGGCGGCAGGAAGCACAATTGGTCATTGTCTGAATCTGACGATGCGATTGAAGAAACACTGTCCGAGTCTGATGACGCTTTGTGAATCCAGGCTAGTTGTTGTCTTCGTCATAAGTCTTCATGTCTCTCATGTGCTTCAGCTTTCCATCTTGTTGTATGTGCTACAAGCTGGATCTCCTGGTTGGCGACTTCAATCTTCGGAGAAGTCGGATCCTCACATGCTGAGATGATCTTCAGTGGCGGCTTCAGGTTCTCGATCTGCTCCTCGATGTAAGATATGTGCTCGGTGTCGGAGAAGTCCAAAGGTCTGGAAGTCTGGAAATCAGAAGTCCTTCCTGGCTCGGAGAGTGTATCCACAAGTCTGACTTGGAAAGGTGGCCTGCTTCCTCTGGTTGTCAAGGGACTCTTCAGACGTCTCCGTCAACTACGTACTACCCATGGGGATAGTAGAGTGATAGAAGGTAGTGGAAGCTCGAAAACGTCAAGTGCAGGTGAATTGACAGTTCTGGTGTCGCATGCTTTTGAACTATCTACAAAACAAAAAACTGTTAAAATAACCTAGACCTACATACAACAAGTGTTTATAGAATATTAAAATACCTGATACACCTGATATACCTGATATACCCTTATTTTTCGATTTTCCTATGCTGTGATCAAGTTTCCCTAGTGTAAATCAAGTCCCCCAATAGTACGCTAAGTCCTAGGTACCATTAGGATGGACCTGCATGGGCCACCACTAAAAACATGTCACAACCCGCTCCCGAATAATCGGACACGAGTCGGACACGCCCAGCCTTCGTCGTTAGACACGACGAAGTAAGCTGTACCAAGCTAGGGAAAACTAACCAGATAATCATGAAAATATATAATCACAGCATCTAAAAATGTATCCCAGAATGATCACCATAATCCACAAATCTAGATATCATAATGTACGAGTCATCAAGAATGAAATGTACATGAATTCTAAAGACAATATCTAAGAGTAAAGCTAACAGTCTAAACCTGAAACCTCAAGCTAAGCCTCATCCTGCTCAGCTAAATCCTGGGCTCTGGCCCATAGAGTAGAACAATGTCCTGCAAGCATACCTGCAACATATCCTATTCAGGAGCGGAGCAAAGTACAGTTCTAGGTAATGAACAATAACATCATGGTATGGAAAATAAATGCTGAAAGAACAGGATAAGAACAAGGTATGTAAAGAACATGAAGAACATGAACTACTGCTATAAAGATACATGAAAGATCATGACTATGTAAAGATGCAGGAAAGATCACGACTATAGCTAAAATCAAGATCAGGATCATGGGAACTAATGTAAGAACAAAATCCTGAACATGTGTGTTATAATTTTGAAATACTTCTATGATATGTGACCGGCTTGGGTAAGACCATGAAAGAGCATGAAAAGATCCTGAAAGATCATATAAGGTACGGCTTAGGACCCGCGTGCACTGTGCGAGGCCTAAGCTAAAGATCATGAATAAGTATCCGGGTTTGGTCACATATCTAGAGTATTTTCCCACCCCAAGATGCAAGTAAGATCATGAAAGAACAAGTAAGATAATGAAAGAACAAGCCAGAAAAGATCATGAACGTGTCGCAGTGTGTCAGCAATAAAGAACAAGAAAATGTACTGATCAAAACCATAGAATGTACTTGCCTTGCTCCAGGAAAGTACGAGTAATGAAGCTGATCTGTGTATCCACCTGATTAATGGATACAAGTTGGTTAATTTCTAATCATTAATCTCTTTTATTTCCAACATATCCTTATCAGCTAACTATTATAATTAAATAGAAATTGTTTAACAATCTGTAGATATACTCTAACTTACCTAGTATAACTAGATAGTATGACCAGAGAAATATACTTACTTAGTCATTACCTAATTATCAAACTTGAAAGTAGCAGCTAAAATAATCATCCAAGATAATTTCTAAAACCAATCTATTATATAATATTGGAAGACTTAGTATTAAAATCACTAAGAAGCAGGACTTCCCAATTGAGCTTTAGCAATAAATGCAATTTGAACTTATCATAAAAAATGGACATTACTTAACCCGGTAACCCACCACTGCTCAAGCACAAACAAATAGAATCTCTATTGCTACCAACCCAAGCATTAAAATGGAATGTAGTACATCATTCCAACCATCATAGCTTGTCAACTGAGCTAGTATTTACTTGAATGTCCAAGCCAAGCTATCACAGCCAACTCCAGGTTTAACATAATACACAGACAACCTGTAGCTTCAACACACTCATAGGTCCCACAGTCTCAGTCATCTATAGGGAAAACTCCAAGACTGAAAATAGAAGGAAAATAAACAGTCGTGAAGAACCAGTCAACACTACCCACAAAATTAATGATGTCTGCAACAGTCAAACTCATCCCCATGCCCCACGGTCGCAACCAAAAATCTTATACAATCAAAATTAACGAAACCCGCAAATAACATCTAGATATACTAATATATTTGGCCATTCAAAACTCAGCAGAATTATACCAGAACCCAACAATATACATACAACCAGCATGTAGTGTTCCCCTTAAGATACAGGAACATACACAACCCGATAACCACGACTACTTCCTAAAGAGAACTTCAGATTATATGAAGGCTCATAATCGGAGAAGAGTAGAACATATTAAATTCAGAATGTACACATTCCCAACCACAAAACCAAAATTTATACAAAGAAGACATTGAAAGAATATACAATTAATGAAAGAATATACACCCCAATGAAATTAAAATAAAATAGAAGGTTTCTACTGGAACTGAAATAATCGAAATTGATCGGACACGAGCCATCTGCTGGACACAATGACTTGACTCACTGTTTTGCTAATCCCATCCCGGACACTAGTCCATATCGGACACGAACACAGCCACTTCTGAACACTAACCATTCTACATCAACCAAGATCCAATCCTGCCCATACTTTACATATTCAAAATCTATTGCAATAACTCATACACAGCAGGAAAGAAGTAGAAAAATATCTGAAGAGAAAAATCCTACAACAATGAGAAATACGTCCCACAGAGTCGGACACAGCTCTCCCGAGTCCAGAGCTGATAGCAGTTCCCACACAGGCATTCCATCGAACAAGAAGAATGCAGAAATAAGAAGAAATTTCCGTGAGTTCTATTTGAAGTTTATCGATTCCAAATTGGGAAAAATTTACATTAATCAAATTAAAACTCACCAACAAACCCTCAAATCAACTTCAAAAATTCAAACGACTGGATCGATCCAAAAGATCGTAAGAACTGATCAAGAATCCACAGAATTTCCAAAATAAAATCAAGATCCCGAAGAAGAGAATTCGAATGTCTCACAGAGTTAACAAGGAGGAGAAAATGGATGAACTAACCGATCGTCGAGTTTGATCCTCCAAAGTGATTCGATCCGTCTACTGAAGAACAGAGCTCAATAGGAAGAAGTTGGATCTACGAAGTGGCAGGGATGTGCTTCGTCTTGCCGGGGAGTTGCAATGGAGGCTCACCGGTGTTATCTTGGATCGCCGGAGAGGATCACACAGCCGCCGACGTCGAGGTGGCTCGCGGAGAAAGGATTCGTCGCCCAAACGCCAGTCGCCGAGTAGAGGCTCGCGGTCGAGCGCTGATGTCAAGGGGGTGTGCCGTCGAGGTGGAACGGTACACCGTCGCCGTCGAAGAGCGCAGGGTTCTCTCTGCCGAGGAGATCGTACGGCCGAGCGCCGCCGCTGCACGTCGCCGATCGCCGGGAAGGAGGAGTTAGGGCTCGGCTTCTCGGAGAAGAGGGAAGAAATTCTCGAGCTCAGGAAAAGGAACAGAGAATTATATTCTCTCTCTTCCTCTGATCAGAATAAAAAGAAAGTGAACTTTTCATTTAGGCCCCTCCGGTTTTGGGGTTTATTCAAATAGACCCCCCACCTCTTCAATAATTGCAGGATTAGAAGAAAAATAGTTAGAAAATTTGAAGAAAATAATGGGGACCACTAATTTGTTACAACAAACTTTTAAATTTGAAAATTCTATTTAAATTAAATTCCCTCCAAGATAAATCACCAAAATTATTATTTAATCTAATTTATTATTTGAAACTCAAAGATAACAATTGTAATTATTAGAAAATAATTTATATTTTGTCAAAACCGGGAAGTGGAGTTACATAAGGTATTCCTGCAGTCACAAGCCCTACAGACTATCTAGGTTATCCAGGCGAGGTTACAAGAGCTACAAGAGTTATCAAGATTACTGGTGTACTTTAGTACTTATGATTCAAGAAGTTCAACACATGACAGTGTACTGAAAATGTGCCCTACTCATCGGCAGGCTACAAGTCCACAGGTGTAGCCAGGACAACGGAATCGCCTGTAACTGGGAAATCTCTCTATATAAACTACTTGATTAATCTAGTCATTAGCCTAGTCAAATTCATTATAAATTCCTGACCGTGGTAACCAGGAATCCATGTCCTAAATATGATACAAGACGAGACAGGTGGCTTGTACAGATACAATCAACCACGGAGTCTGTAGAAGCAATAAAATTTTTCAGCAAATGAAGCCCTATGCGCCCAAGTCAGTGTAGCTCCATGCGCCCAAGACAGTGTAGCTCCATGCGCCCAGTCAGTATAGCTCCATACGTCCAAGTCAGTGTAGCTCCATGCGTCCAGTCAGTATAGCTCCATGCGTCCAGTCAAGTGTAGCTTCATGCGCCCAAGACTAGCTCCCCCGAAAGGAGGGCGCATAGCCTGAGACATGGCTATGCGCCCAAGCCTGACTCACTCAAAGCCATGATCAAAAAGTGTACCGAAGCGCATGGCCACGTCAGTCTCCACGAGCAGTCGTGCACCGAAGCATGCGGCCACATCAACACCACGGCCAACCCACGATCTCGCAGCCTGTATGCGCCTACATCCTATGCGCCCAAAGCAGGACTATGCGCCCACATAAGAACCAGCATGTTTCCTCATGTGGGCGCATAACATCATTCCAGCTCAAGAACAACTATAAAAGGGGGGCCTCATCCCTCTTCAAAACACAGAACGGAGAGCATTTTCAAGAGCCAAATTGCTGTACTTCTTGTCAGTGAGCCGAGAGTTAGCAATTTTTTTTAGGTTTTCTCCCACTTTTGTAATCAGAGTGTCAACGGAGTAAAGAAGCAACTGCCGCTCTATCTCCGTCGTCCCATTCCCCAGAATTCTTTTTTTGTATTCGGAGATCCTCAGCGCAGGATCTCTCAGGCGTACTCGATTTGTGGTGCCTTATGCCAATAAAAGAAAAGATAGCATTTTCTTCTTCTTTTTTGTGTGTGTCCACAAAAATGGCGACTATGCTGGGGACTACCTTTTCCTCTAACGAGAAGGTGGTGATGCAATCTGATACCGACAAAGTGGGGTGTACTCAGAAGATGCTGATCGTAAAGTTCGATCAGTAGGCGTTCGAAGAGATGCTCTCGAGGGACGGCTCTACTCCCTGAAAATCAGCGAAGCCAAACAAGTCTCACAAGACTTGGCTTTTGAAGGCTCGCTGTGCATATCCTGCTAGTGTCATAGCAGATATGCAGCTGGAGGACTCTGTCACATGGGTGCATGAATCTGCCACATAAGTTCCCCAGATGGAGAAGGCTCATACCGTTCCGGGCTCTACTAGCCCAGTGACTTCTTTCCTGTACAACCAACAACAGGGTGTTCAACATCCGAGACTTGGCAAAGAAAAATACTATGATGCCAAGAATCGGGGTGTGCGACACTCTGGCCGAACCCGGCGAGACTCACAAACGAAGAAGGCCAAACTGAAAGAAAATAGCGCTGCTTCACCAGGCATACGCCTAACGCCATGCACCCAAGGGAGTATTTGGGCGCGTAGCCCCAACCAGAACACTTCTGTCTTCAACAGGCTGGACATCCAAAGCCATGCGCCTAAGGCTATGCACCCAGGCTCTCTGGACCCATACTATACGCCCACATCAAAGAGGCTCAGACACGCTATCAAGGAGCATGTGCCCAAGGCCAGTACCCAAGGCTTATACGCCCACAACAAAAAGACAGGCCTCAACGCGTATAGCACAGATCTGTCTTCAAGGACATTACAGAACTTAGGTGTGGGGGTTGCCCCTGCACATAAAATAAGTCAAGATGTGTCCACTCTCCTTACGAACGCGCATGCAAAGCTCGGCGATCCATGCAACATGAGTTGTAAGGCAAAACTCCCTTCCGCTGACTTGTGCAACATGATAAATCATAAGCGTAAAGCGAGGGAGAACATAACAATTCATAGTGCACTTCCGTGCACCAATATTGTTATCAACTGTTATTGCTCCAAAACAACAAGAGTGCCTCAGAGAAAGTCCCTGTTTCGACGGCTGCACTTTTCTGACGATGAGAAACCACTATGTGTTTCATCCAACATGGCTTCATGGGGTCCCCCTTACGGAAGCCCCAATCAAAGACGGTGGACTACGAACCCAACATTCACTCTTAGCTCCGCGAGAAGAAGAATGAGAAGTCTACCAACAGATGGCCAACAGGCTGTCACATCCGAAGGAGTCTATATGGGCACTCGATCAAAGGCGAGATTCCGTATGGACGAGGAAGATTCCCAAGCCGGGGGTAGTATTCCTTCAGAATCTGAAGCAGATGACCCCCACACTGGGGGTTGCCTTCCAGAGGACGATGATCCCTCCGAATCCGATGGCGACTATCTACCTTCTCTACCTGAATATGAAGGACTTATCCACTCGGAGATAGACAGTATCAGTACCAGTTTCACTGCTTCCTCTGTTCATCCTTGCATGCTATCTACATACATGACGGATGGAGAAAGACCTGAAGAAACCAGTGATCAGACTAGTAAACAGCTAGAAGGTCTTGAACCAGCATTCGCCAAGATCATTGATATGCTTACCAGCATCACGATCGTTCAAGCCGCTGGGACTGTTCCTCTACCTCAACAAAATGTCTCGGCCTATGCTAGTCTGGCTCACGACAACAACCCTCATTCACTATAAAAGGAGTATCATTCTGTTGTGCCTCCTCCAAATTTTGTGAATATCGGGGGTAGTCCTTCGCCTGACAACCATTCAGCAGTCGTTTCCCAACACCTGCTCAATCAACAAGATATGATTGATTCCTTGGTCGCTTGCCTCGACACCATCTTGCACAAAGACGAGCTTCAGAAGATGGGGATATCTCAACCATATCCCTCTGAATGGGAGAACGCTACTTGCCCTCCTAACTATAAGCCGCTGATGCTGAACTCATTTGACGGGTTGACTTCTCCTTGTCAGCACATGACGTACTTCAATACGCAGACTCTATACTTGTCCAGAGACGATCTGTTCCTGTCGAAGCTGTTTATTAGCACCTTACAGGGGGTAGCCTTTGAATGGTTTTGCAGTCTGCCTGACGGGTGTATCAATTCATTCAAAGACTTGGAGAGGTTGTTCCTCAACAGGTTTTATGAAAGTGGCATGCACGTTAGCATGTCCACACTCATTGAGACCAAGCAAAGCAGGATTGAGTCTGTCATTGCCTTCATCGAATGCTTCAGGCGGCTAGTACTGAAGATGCCCTTCGACATACCAGACTCAGAACTTATGGATACTTGTCGACATAACTTCCTTCATACAGTAAAGTTTTGTCTGGGTATACATAAGTATGATACATGGCCCGCTTTCATTGGAGCCGCTGATGCTGCTGAAAACGACGTTCCTAACTTGGAACTACTGGGGTTGAAGACACCCAATCCAAAGATAAGGGCAATCATCCTTAAACTATCCCTGTTAGTAGGGGTAAAAGAAAAGAAGTCCTGAAAGTTGACACATCCAAAGGAGCTTCCAATTCTCACGGCGCCTCCAACAAGCCTAAGAAGACCTTCTCCTTCGACAAAGACGATGTTGATGGAACTGGGGATTCCCAGGACCCTTCCTTTGGTGTACGTATTGATCGATAGAAAGTTAAACAGATCTAATACGTGTTCTAACCCTTCATAGGCGGAAACTAGGGTTCACGAATTATACCTGCGGCAGAAAGGAGACAAGTAATTCCTGGCAATCTTGAGCGGACGACCCCAAGATCTTCTGCACATATTTCTTCCTTGAGTTGGACATCGTGTGGACGACAATCTCCCAACCTTTTCTTCTCCTTGGCAGCACTCTCTTTCTCACCTTACGTGAATCACGAATTAAGAGAAAATTTTAGATTTCTGATCAGTAATCTGGCGGCCAAAGAATAGAGGATATATATAGGCTACGGCAGGGACCATAAGAAGAAATTAGGGTTAGGCCTCCTAACGGATCTGGATATCCCGTGTTCAGCCCGAACACACAATCCAGGTCCATTAACAATAGCTCGGTCCAATAATGAGCTATTGTTGCACTACCTCCATAATCCCAAATTATGTTTGTGGGCTCCTTTTATTATATGCTCGTTTGGCTCCCCATGTTAAGATATCGTATGTCCGTCGATCAAATTAAGTTACTGACAACTATATTGATTCGACATCTTTTATCCTTAAGTAGTACCGCTCAACTTTATTTGTCATGTCGGATATAATCCACCTGCAGGGTTTACATGACAATCCTTATGAGCTCCTTAAGAGGACATCATCAACCCGATGTATCGGGACATGGATTCCATTTATAATCAATAGCCCATCATACATACAATGTTATTACCCAATTCATAGAGGTTGTTGATCCATAATGAATCTCACTCTTTTATGTGTCAAAGTAATGCACATTGTATATACAGGTCCGTTATTATATCCGAATTAAGAGTACAAGCATCCATAATAACAGAGTTGTTTGTTCTCTTACGTAGTCAGTACAAAGAGAACAACCTCAAATGGTCCTGTTCAATACACACAAAGTGTATTAGTGTAAACCTATAGTCAAGATAGACTAATACCAGATTACACTACAACCTTTCCAATAGATTGTCCAAGTCCATCTAGGTTGTGAACTATTTATATACTCCATAGGAAACTGATAATATGATCTTCTGTGTGACACCACACACCATATTATCTACAATATAGAATATCAGACATTTGCATTAACACTTGCAACAAATACAATATGCAAACATTTGCCCATATGATTCTCATTCAAAATTTAAGGAAATAAGGTTACTACAAAAGTGATGCTTTTAGTATATAACCCTAATAGATGTCATCACCATCTTCCACACATTAACGAAGGGTAATAAGCTGACATTACCTCCACCACGATGTCCTGCAGAGGCGAGCCAACTCAATGATCCCAAGTACTGTCTCTATCATTAGTTTGTGCATCACTCCACCAAGGACTGCATCGTCCTATAGAAGAAGATACAACAGCTTATCGATAGTCAAGTGATCAACCTCGAAGCTGAAGACAAGGTCGTATCTGCTAACATGATCTCTCTTCAGTTTGGCGACTTTTCTCCTACAGAAGTCCCAGACGGCGTGTATCACGACCCGCACCCTGAAGAGGGGCACGAGTACATGGTTACGTCCAGCCTACGCCGCAGTATCGGCGGTAGAACGCTGTATATAGGGTCTGTAAATACTACGACTAAAACAGATAAATGTACCTGTACAGTATATACACTCCGAATGGAGGTGACATAGCAATACTGTCTCAATCACATATCTCAAACTAAGGTAGATAGTATGGGAAAGAAATATGATAGATAAAACATGAAATGAGTCCAAGATCCACAAGTCAGAGCTATACACAAACGTCCAGAGTCTCAAAAAATATATAATAGATACTACAAACTGAAAATTACTAGCTGGCTCGCAGGCCAGGCAAACCTAACTAACTACGCTACTCATGGTGAGCAAAGTCTAGTGGCTCTACTAACAAGCCACGGTCCAAGTCTATTCTACCCATAATAGGTCGGGCAATCAGCCTCTGAATCATCTGTAAAATATCATAACGGTATCCTATCAGGAAAATAAGCAAGTACAAACCCCAACAGCAGTTCTATGTGAATTGACAAATACTATAAGAGACAGTATAATGAAATACAAGACAATGATATAGGCGACTTGGGAACCATTCGAAAGCAGAGTTATAACCCTTAAACCAAACAAGGACCGGGGTTGTAACCCTTCTTTCAAACAGGAGTTAGTCTTAAATCATGGTACAGTATAAAGGCAGGTAGATCATGTGAGTAAATGAAATCATAGCATGGTGAAAAGTACAGAAAGTAATACTGAACTGGAATATAAGATACGACAATAAATGTAAAATATGATTTGAATTATTAGAGCGATATGTGATCGGCTAGGGAGTCATGGTAGGGTTATCCACTTGGCCCAACAATCACAAGAAAATCTCTAGAAAGGGTCATACCGGCCAACCTAGATAACCCGGCAAGGGGTGTCTGCTACACCCTACGTGAGGTGAGGGTGGCGCTAGCAAATAGTGACAGGAAGGCTTTGATCACATAACCCCTAATAATTACCCCATCCCCGAATAGTATCATGGACCCGGACATGGCACGTCATGACACGGATTCAAAAGCAGGTGATCAGCCCACTCCCAAATCAATGTCTATATAAGTACATGAAACATGGATATCACACACCAATATACCAAGGAAAATCTGGGAATAACATCTCATGATAGGATCCGACGTATACTAGTCCGTAAACTATCGTGTCGAGAATCAAGTAAGACACTACAACTGAACCGGATATAGTAGATATCAAGACAATGAAAACTATCAGTGAATGTACTCGTCTGCTGTCCTAAGCTGTATGGTATATCAATGCTCAGAGCGGTATCAGAAGACCTAAATATGAGATATTGTAAGTTAATTTAGGTTTAAACAAGTTTAGAAATAATTTACAATGAATGATATGCAATCTAGGTCAAACTAGGTCTCACTAAGTCACACTAAGTCCTGTCAAGTCAATCTAGGTCAAATCAAGTCATATCAAGTCAATTTAAGCCAACCCAAGTCAATCCTAGGTCATACCAGGCATCACGGGTCAAAACAAGTCGAAGAAAGTCAAACGGGGTCAAGAGTTGGCCTACAGTTGACTTTTGGTCAACTGGTCAACCCTGGTCAACTCTAGTCAACTGTAGGTCAACCCTGGTCAACCCTAGGTCAATGGTGACTAATAGTTGACTTTTGGTCAACTATACAAGTCTAATAGAAATTGGGACTAATTTGGGTAAAGCATTGACCCATAGTTAACTTTTGGTCCAAAAAGTCAACCGTGGTCAACCGGTGCCAAGACTTGGTCTGGGCGACAATTTCTAACTATTACCAACCTCTACAACCCATATCCAAGTCCATCTTGGACTTCGAAACTCATATCTTGGCCGTAGGCCAATATCCTATTTTACCCTTAAAAAGGGTAAAATTCTAGCTTCGGCAACTATCAAGTTAGCCTACTTACGCTTGGTATTTTGACCCGAGCTCCCTAGGGTAGTAAGGTACTAGCCTATACATATATTACCTACCAAGATACCTAAGTAAAATGGACATCTAGTCCATGTTACGGCCCATTGCCGGTATCTTGAATATTTCAAGATACGAAATGGTACGGCACGATACCGGCGCCCTACGACCCAGATTTCCACCCGGGAGCCTACCCGCAAAATCTAAATCACGTATTCTTGCCCCACGCCAAGTTTCAACTCAATCTGATACTCCGAGCTCCGTTTCGCCCTCTAATTCGGTTTTTCCCTATTTCCTATTCTAGCTTTCTTCCTATTCTTTCAACTTCTTCCAATCTTTCCTTCTAACTTCTAATTCTTTTCTAACTTCTCATTCCATAATCTTCTTCTACTCTTCTCTACATTTCCATCCATATATAATACATATATATATATATATATATATATATCTATATATATACATATACATATAGGTAAAGGAGGGGGGGGGGGTTAAATAGGCTTAAAGCTATAGGGGGGGTTTCCTTCCATAGCAGCTTCTGTGGCTGCTGTTCTGCCACTGCTGCTGCAGCTAGGCTGCTGCTGTGGCTGCCCCTAATTCTTCTTCATCTCCTTCTATCTTCATATATATATATATATATATATATATATATATATATATATATATATATATATATATATATATATATATATCCTTCATATATATATATATCTATATATATATATATATATCTCTATATATATACATAACTAGATATCTATCTATATATCTATCTAGATATCTATCTATCCATCTAAATATATATTTAACACACACACATCCATATACACACATCCATATATATATATATATATATCTATACACTCATATCTATATATATATAAATACACTCTCATAACTATATATATATATATATATATATATATATATATATATATATATATATATATATATATATATATATATATATATATATATATATATATATATATAGTTATGAGAGTGTATTTATATATATATATATATATATATATATATATATATATATATATATATATATATATATAGTTATGAGAGTGTATTTATATATATATAGATATGAGTGTATAGATATATATATATATATATATGGATGTGTGTATATGGATGTGTGTGTGTTAAATATATATTTAGATGGATAGATAGATATCTAGATAGAAATATAGATAGATATCTAGTTATGTATATATATAGATAGATATATATATATATAGAGATATATATATAGATATATATATATATATATATATATATATATATATATATATATATATATATATATATATATATATATATATATATGAAGGATATATATATATATATATATGAAGATAGAAGGAGATGAAGAAGAATTAGGGACAGCCACAGCAGCAGCCTAGCTGCAGCAGCAGTGGCAGGACAGCAGCCACAGCAGCTGCTGTGGAAGGAAACCCCCCATGGCTTTAAGCCTATTTAACCCCCCCCCCCCCCCCCCCCCCCCCCTTTTACCTATATGTATATATATATATATATATATATGGATGAAAACATAGAGAAGAGTAGAAGAAGATTATGGAATGAGAAGTTAGAAAAGAATTAGAAGTTAGAAGGAAAGATTGGAAGAAGTTGAAAGAATAGGAAGAAAGCTAGAATAGGAAATAGGGAAAAACCGAGTTAGAGGGCGAAACGGAGCTCGGAGTATCGAATTGAGTTGAAACTTGTCGTGGGGCAAGAATACGTGATTTAGATTTTGCGGGTAGGCTCTCGGGTGGAAATCGGGGTCGTAGGGCGCCGGTATCGCGCCGTACCATTCTGTATCTTAAAATATTCAAGATACCGGCAATGGGCCGTAACATGGACTAGATGTCCATTTTACTTAGGTATCTTGGTAGGTAATATATGTATAGGCTAGTACCTTACTACCCGAGGTAGCTCGGGTCAAAATACCAAGCGTAGGTAGGCTAACTTGATAGTTGCCGAAGCTAGAATTTTACCCTTTTTAAGGGTAAAATAGGATATTGGCCTACGGCCAAGATATGAGTTTCGAAGTCCAAGATGGACTTGGATATGGGTCGTAGAGGTTGGTAATAGTTAGAAATAGTCGCCCAGACCTAGTCTTGGCCCCGGTTGACCACGGTTGACTTTTTGGACCAAAAGTCAACTATGGGTCAACGCTTTACCCAAATTAGTCCCGATTTCCATTAGACTTGTATAGTTGACCAAAAGTCAACTATTAGTCACCATTGACCTAGGGTTGACCAGGGTTGACCTAGAGTTGACCAGAGTTGACTAGGGTTGACCAGTTGACCAAAAGTCAACTATAGGCCAACTCTTGACCCCGTTTGACTTTCTTCGACTTGTTTTGACCCGTGATGCCTGGTATGTCCTAGGATTGGCTTGGGTTGGCTTAAATTGACTTGATATGACTTGATTTGACCTAGATTGACTTGACAGGACTTAGTGTGACTCAATGAGACCTAGTTTGACCTAGATTGCATATCATTCATTGTAAATCATTCCTAAACTTGTTTAAACCTAAATTAACTTACAATATCTCATATTTAGGTCTTCTGATACCGCTCTGAGCATTGATATACCATACAGCTTAGGACAGCAGGCGAGTACATTCACTGATAGTTTTCATTGTCTTGATATCTACTGTATCCAATTCAGTTGTAGTGTCTTACTTGATTCTCGACACGATAGTTCACGGACTAGTATACGTCGGATTCTGTCATGAGATGTTATTCCTGGATTTTCCTTGGTATATTGGTGTGTGATATCCATGTTTCATGTACTTATATAGACATTGATTTGGGAGTGGGCTGATCACCTGCTTTTGAATCCGTGTCATGACGTGCCATGTCTGGGTCCATGATACTATTCGGGGATGGGGGAATTATTAGGGGTTATGTGATCAAAGCCTCCCTGTCACTATTTTGCTAGTGCCACCCTCACCTCACGTAGGGTGTAGCAGACACCCCTTGCCGGGTTATCCAGGTTGGCCGGTATGACCCTTTCCAGAGATTTTTCTGTGATTGTCGGGCCAAGTGGATAACCCTACCATGACTCCCTAGCCGATCACATATCGCTCTAATAATTCAAATCACATTTTACATTTATTGTCGTATATTATATTCCAGTTCAGTATTACTTTCTGTACTTTTCACCATGCTATGATTTTATTTACTCACATGATCTACCTGCCTTTATACTGTACCATGATTTGAGACTAAGTCCTGTTTGAAAGAAGGGTTACAACTCCGGTCCTTGTTTGGTTTAAGGGTTGTAACTCGGCTTTCGAATGGTTCCCAAGTCGCCTATATCTTTGTCTTGTATTTCATTATACTATCTCTTATAGTATTTGTCAATTCACATGGAACTGCTGTTGGTGTTTGTACTTGCTCATTTTTTTGACATGATACCGTTATGATATTTTACAAATGATTCAAAGGCTGATTGTCCGACCTATTATGGGGACGGGTTAGATAGAATAGACTTGGACCGTGGCTTGTTAGTAGAGCCACTAGACTTTGCTCACCATGAGTAGCGTAGTTAGTTAGGTTTGCCTGGCCTACGAGCCAGCTAGTACTTTTCAGTTTGTAGTATCTATTATATATTTTCCGAGACTCTGGACGTTTGTGTATAGCTCTGACTTATGGATCTTGGACTCATTTCATGTTTTATCTATCATATTTCTTTCCCATGCTATCTACCTTAGTTTGAGATATGTGATTGAGACTGTATTGCTATGTCACCTCCATTCGGAGTGTATATACTATACAGGTACATTTATCTGTTTTAGTCGTAGTATTTACAGACCCTCTATACAGCGTTCTACCGCCGATACTGCGGCGTAGGCTGGACGTAACCACGTGCTCGTGCCCCTCTTCAGGGTGCGGGTCGTGACACGTTTTTGTGGTGGCCCACGCAGGTCTCGTGTCGCAATTAGTGCGATCTCGTAATGGTGCTCGACTTAGAGTACTAATTACGAGCCTGCGATTAGGACGTAGGACCTAGGATATGATAGGAGTTTCTCAATCACACCTAGAAAAATTTTTCGATCTTTGATTATCATGATTACTCCCCTTATATTAAATTAACTGTCCTTCCTTGATAATATCTTCTCATGTGTCATATTGATCTCCTTGTTTCAATTCGTCTCCAGGATGACAAAGACGCACCCGCAGGCCACTGGATCGAGTAGCTTACCCGAGAGATCTGACCAGGCCGAGGAGGAGGTTCACGAGACTGTCCCCAGTGATTCTACTATTCTGGAGACCCAGGCAGTTGCACAGGGAGGTCTACCACCTCTACCCCAGAGGGTTACGGCCGTTGTTCCGGAGATACTGCCGCCACCACCACCGACTCCGACCAGCCATGGTGGTCAAAGGTAGGGGCACTTGTAATTACAAGTTTGCCCCTACACTAGCCTAAATGCAAATAAATTCAAAAATGGGTTTCAAAAGTTGCTAAAAATAAATAAAAATCATAATTAAACTTAATTACTCATGGGGGACTAATCCAAACTCCTAAACCTAAAAGTTTAGTGTGGTGGACCATGGTTAAATAACAGGCTAATTACAGCTCAAGTCGAAATTCACCGGGGTCCCGAATTAACTCGGAATGCGATGAAATTCGAACCCGACTCCTATAATAATTAAATAATAATATTCATGAAATAAAATTTCCAAAAAATATTATAAAATGGAAAATTATCATTTTACCCCTAACTGGGAAAAGTGAGGGTGACAGCGTGGTCCCGATCCCCAAGGCGTTGATGGAAGTCGTCAACCTACCACCAGCTCGCAACTCGACTTTGGTCCCACTCACAACTGAACATGGTAAGATCATGTGGGTCCACTTGGACCTTGTCCAAGAAGTGACGCAGGGGGTAGCACCTCCCAAAGCAAGAAAGGGCAAGAAATTCAAGCCATGCCATATGGTATCCTCCCCCATCTACGAGATTCTATCTGGCGAGACGCGATCGGGGAATACCTATCTTCGGACGTACGATCCCGTACAAGAAGTAGCAGTACCTCCTCAAGCTCCTGCTGCCGTATAAGCTCAGAAGTCGGTCCGTCCAAGCCTCAAACCACGGACAAATCCAAGCAGAAGGAGACGCGGTTTGACAAATCTCTAAAGGCGCCATCTCCCGAAGGCATGGATCGGCTCTACAACTTTGACATACGGGCTCAGCTAGGCAATACACATGCCAGGTTGTCTCTGTTCGATCTATTGCGACTCTCTAAAGAAATGCGGAAGGCCTTAAGTGAGGCATTGCTACATGCCGACTCTTACCTCACTGAAGTCAAAGCCCCCGCTGAAGATCCTGTCTCCTGTCCCCACTTCTATAGTACCATGGAAGTGGTGCCCAACATCACCTTCTCACAGGAGGACATGCTACTCAAAAATAATCGTCATTATATACCCATGTACTATACAGGGTATATCGGGGCGATCAAGGTAGACCGCATGCACATCGATCTAGGATCCTCCCTCAGTATCATTCCTAGAAGTTTGCTTCAAATTCTGGGAATCCCTCTGCACAAGCTATCTGCAACCAATACAACAATCATGGATTTCAATGCTGGTCAAAGCCACCCGCTGGGCAAGATCCGTCTCAAATGCCAGATCGGTGATCTCCGAACGGAGGTTTCCTGCTATGTGATCGATGCCAATGTATCCTACAACGTCTTGCTAGGACATCCATGGGTACACGAGAACATGATCATTCCTTCCATACTTCACCTGTGCTTCAAGTACATCGACATCGACGGTGTCATGAAGACGGAGTTTGCCGATGTCGATCCTTTCAGGGCATCGAAGCTTACTATGGAGATTCGGTACTTTACCAATCTCAACCCTCCAAGGATGACGACAATGAAGCTGAAGCAAGTCCATCCTCCAATGATGGTCCCTTGATTATCGGAGTCAAAGGACGTACTACTCCAAAAAGTACTCCGAAGCCTCTCACAATCTGGGTGAAAAAGAAGAACCCTGACAAGGTCAAGCCACTGACCATCATTCTCAGCAAGATATCCTGGAAGGAACCTACTGATACCCTTTCCACCAATCCTGAAGAATTATCCTACGTGGTAAACTCGGCCAAGACTGTGGCTCCTCTTCTAGATGATGATCCTCTCAATGAGTATATCAATACTCATAATAATGTACCTTCAGCGGATGATGTTATCCCTAAAGAAGAACTTGCATATTTCCTTAGTAAAGGTTTATCTTTGAATTACTCCGATATTTATCAATCTGTAAACTACTACATAGATACGATATACGCCCTAAAGAACGGCATAGGACCACACCTCTGCATGCCGGTCACAATACCTCATCTGTGGGAAAATGTTTACCCTGAAGATATCCTCTACTTCATCGTTCTAGCCAGAAAGAAAGATGAAGAACTAATCATCTTCGGTCGCATAATTGGCGAGAGAAAGTTTGTTCCAGTCTCTACTTCTCCCAAGCATAACACAGAAGCTGACTATGACTCTTGGAAAATACAACTTTTTTGGTATAGTTGGCAGGCCAAGAATATCATCCAGAATATGGGATATGACATCAAAAGCGACAAAGGTCTAAATTATGGCCGAGGGCGACGGTTGCCAATATGACACTTTGCTCGCCCCGGCAAACCCGAGAACTACTATCAACGAAGTGGCGTTGGTTTGGGCTATGTCTTTCCTCCAACAACTCCCGAAGGATCATATGATGAAGTAGATCGTTGTTCTCATTCTTCTGATTCCTCTCTCTGGGACTCAGACTCCAGCATCGGCGACATGTTCAAAGCAACTCTATCCGTCAACATGGTTTTTGTCGACCAAATTACAGACGATGTCCAATCAATCGAACTCGAACAATGGGCTCAAAAGATGGACACCAGGTGGAAGCTGCTCTTGGAACAACGGGAACCACCTACCGAAGACGAAGTCATCCAAGTCAATCTAGGAGATGAAGCATCCTTCAAACCAATCTTCATTAGCAAAAGCCTATCTGGCGATGAACACCATCTCTTATACAGCTTGTAAGAGAATACATCGACATCTTCGTATGGAGCTATGAAGACATGCCAGGCTTAGACCCTAAAGTCACCGTCCACCGCCTGAACATTTCGTCTAAAGCTAAGCCAGTGAAGCAGCAGCAACAACGACGATTCCGACCAGACATCAAGGAAGCCATCGAGAATGAAGTCAAGAAGCTCATTGCCAGTGGATTCATTCGCAATGAACAACACCTAGACTGGATTGCCAACATCGTTTCCGTCATGAAAAAGAATGAAAAGTTTGAGTTTCTATCGACTACCATGATTTAAACTCTGTCTGGCCAAAAGACGAGTTTTCTCTACTGGTCACTGACGTAATGATCGACAATACTTGCGGCTTCGAGCGGATGTCCTTCATGGATGGGTTCTCAAGCTACAACCATATCAAGATGTTCCCCGACGATGAGAAGCACACATTTTTTCGAACACCGTTGGGGGTATACTGCTATACGGTGATGCCCTTCGGATTGAAGAATGCAGGGGCAACATACCAACGAGCCATGAACATAATTTTTTGTGATTATTTGCGCAAAACTGTGGAGTGCTACGTAGATGATATCGCAGTCAAAAGTCGTCTCAAGGGCAACCACCTCCAAGACTTGAGAACGGTGTTCGAACTAATACGTGCACACCAACTCAAGATGATTTAAACCAAGTCTTTTTTGGGAGTCTCCAGCGACAAGTTTCTTAGTTTCGTCATCACTTCATAGGGTATACATCTGGACCCAGAGAAAGTGAAGGCTATTATCGACATGCATCCTCCAAAAAACCTCAAAGAGCTACGTGGACTACAAGAAAGGCTAGCCTACATCAGACGATTCATTTCTGTAAAACCCCTAAATTTTCTAATAATTTTTTTATTTATTAAATTTGGTACTGATTTAAATTTTTGTATTGTACGTCGCATAGTCGTATTATACGTCGCGCACGAAATTTTATTTTTCGAAATTGCTCAACGAGTGCGATTATGTGCGAGCGTACATATTTTTAGAAAAATATTTTTTTCTATTTTCCACAAAATATATGTAATAATTATTTTTGCTATCATATCAATATTTCCAAATCCATTATTTTATCTATTTATAAAAAGTCTTCCGTTTATAATAGTTATCAATAATAAATAATATTCTTGTGCATACGTAAATAATTCCTAAATATTTTACTAGTTATTTTAAATAAAAATATATTTTCAAAATTTATTAATATTAATATTTTATTATTCAAAAAGATTTATTATTTTCAAAATTATTATTATTAGTATTTTTGGAAAATATATTTCAAAATTATTGTGAAGATTTAAAATCTTGATTTAAATTTGTGGATTTATTTAAATAGTTAATATTTGAAATTTGAATTATTCCATTGATTTTAAACCAAAAATTTAATTAGATTCAAATTTGATTTGTATTTGGAATTGGATTTATATTTAGATTTGGATTTAAATGATTTAAATTAAATGGTAAATTATCTACTTGGGTTTTAAACCAATCCTAATCCTTATCTTAATGGGAATTCCCACATCCTATAAATAGGCAGGTACTCATCCATCCTTGTATTTCTATTCTCCACAAGTTTCTCCATCACAAATGTGCGTGCACCGTGTCTGTGTCCATCCAAAGTCTTATTCCACTTTTTATACATACAATTTTCTCCGTGTCGGACAAACCCCGACACAATTCAGCAACCTAAATCCCTAACCCTAATTGGCCGACTCCTCCCCAGCCTTCCTAAACCCCAGCCTCAATCCAGCAACCCTATCACCACCTTCATCAGCCTCGTCACCGCCTCTACCGCCCTACCGTCACCACCGTAGCCATCTCCGGCAACACACCATTACCAAACCACCAGAGTCTTCCACCATGTGCCATCAACCACCTCTGTCACACCCTCGCCACGCCCCCATTGAACCACAGCACAACCACCATAGCCACCGGCCGGAAAACCACAATCCGCCACAACAACAACAGAAAAGAAAAAGAAAAACCCTAACCGTAACTTACTTGACCTCCGGCGAGCCGGCGCCTTCGTCGATGACGAGCGTCGCGTCAGACCCACCAGTGTAGCCGTGGTCCTCCGTCACCTGGAGACGCTCCACTATGGGCCGCCCCCTACCAACCGGAGCCGCCGACGAGCGAAAAACCCGAACCCTCGCACGCCTTTCATCCCCTCTGCCGCGCGGCTGTCCGGTGGCAGCCGCCTCACCAGATCTTCTCCCGCCAAACCCAGCCCCGTCTGGCTACACCCGTGCCACCTCCTTGGCGCCGCGCTCAGCCGCTGGCCGCCGTCCGACCCCAGCTCTCCCACTCGCCTACCAGTCTCCGCCTCCTTCTCCAATGCCCTCCGCCGAGATCGCACCGCCACCACCTCCCCGTTCCCTCTTTCCAGCCGCCCACGACGAGCACCGCCGTCCGCCACACCCAGGTCGAACCCCATCGCCGGACCACCCACTTTTCGGTCCCCTCTCTCCTCCCGCTCGCGCCTCCGCAGCCCTCGATTCCCTCTCTCCGCCTCTCCATCACCGCCGGGACAGCCGGAGCTGCCACGCTAAGAGCCGCCGGCGGAGCCCCCTTTTCCCAGGCGCCGTCTCCACCCTCGAGCGTCGTGCGTCTTTTCCCGTATCTCCTCCGAGTGGCCGTCGTTCCCTCCGAGCGCCACTCCGCCGGATCAGGGCCGCCCCCGCTCCCCTTTTCTTTCCCCTTTTCTTTGACACTCTCTCTCCCCCTCTAAAAAAAAGAAGAGAACAGCAGTACAATGCTGTTACTTTTTTTATATAATCTATTTTGTTTTATTATTTTTTATTTTTATGTTTGTTGTTCTGTGTTATTATACAATTACTCCCTTATACAATTATTATTATTATTATTATTATTATTATTATTATTATTATCATTATCATTATTATTACTTTTTTCATTATTATTATTATTATTATTATTATTGTTATTATTATTATTATTCCATTATCATCTTTATTATTATTATTATTATTATTATTATTATTATTATTATTATTATTATCATCATTATTATTATTATTATTATCAAAATTATTATTATTATTATTATTATTATTATTATTATTATTATTATTATACTTTATTATAACATTAGTTACAGTATTGATTGTTTAGAGAACTAAAGAAAGAGATTTATTATATGTTATCAGTAAGGTATTGAAATATTAAGGTATTTAATATGTAAGTGTATACATATGTTGTATTATTTCTATTATTATTATTAAAAATATATTATTTATTTTGGAAAATATAAATAGTATTTCTCTAAATTATTTTGTAGCAAAATTTTGTATTGGGCTTGGCCTATATTCCAAATTAGGTTTATAAGCCCTAAAATATTATTTTGTATGGATTTTTAGTTTAGAAATTATATTTGATAAAAATTAGTTTTTAGCCTAAATCAATTTTCCATATTTTTATGTGTTTATCAAATATTATTTTTACTAATAAAAATATAGCTCCTATCTAAATATCCTATTTTGACAAACTTAAAGTTTTGCGAAGTAACTGTTATGTGTTTTTCTTATATATATACTTATCTAAAATAAAAACAATTTTTACTAATACATATTTTTAAGGATAGTTTTCAAAAAAATTTGTATATATATATATATATATATATATATATATATATATATATATATATATATATATATATATATATATATATATATATATATTCATTATTACCTTTTTTTTATTTCCTTCTTTCCATAACCAATTCCATTATTCCTATTCGTTCGCCAATTTCGTACTTCCTCATGTCCATCCTAACCAAGTTGACCGTTCTGGACCCAATGGAACTGTCCGTGCCACCATCCGAGGTAACCTTGCATAGTGGTTGCACCGAAGTTGCAGATCGTGCCACCTTGATCATCGTAGCACACCAAGCATCCTACCAGGCAAGACCCCTTGCCTTCACTGTTTAAATTTCTTGCTCAATATCATGCATGTTTTACTTATTCTAGAAAATATAAATTGTACTTGCAAATTATTATATTTTAGTTGCATATGACATAGAGTTAAGGGACCACCTTTGTTTGTGTCGTATTCATTGGCCCGACACTTGTGTATCAAGAGTCACGAGTCTCATTTAGATCTCGGACGTACGTATCGACTGGCCATCGGTGCGCACATGCCGTGCGATAGACAATAACTACTAAATAGTTATGGTTGTCTAGAAGACTTAGCGACTTAGCAGTTATTAGGAATGTCGTGATGTAGATTTTGCACGAGTAGTGCATGGGGAGGGTGAAGACAGTTATTAGGCGCAGGGGCTTTAACACCTTTACTTTTCTCTAGATGCCATTTGTGACTCAGTTGAGAGACTAGTGGTCGTGCATTTATTTACTTTTCTCTAGATGCCACTAGTGTCTCGGTTGAAACACAAATGTGCCGTGCATTTACTTTCCTCTAGCTGCCGTTAGTGACTCACCCAAGAGCTAGTGGCCGTGCATTTATTTTTCTCTAGATGCCCCTTAGCTCTCGCTCGAGTGCTAATGGGCCGTGCATTTACTTTTCTCTAGACGCCACTAGTGCCTTGGTTGAAACGCTAACGTGCCGTATTTTCTAGCTTCGGGAGCCCTTGTGTGGAACGTTGTCTTCAAATGCATATTCACATAGAATGGTTAAGAACCTGTATTGGTGTAGTTTTCTGTTGGGATTTATTTATTCAGTTATTGGCATGATATTATGTGTCTTGTTACGTCCCTCTGAGGACCTGGTTATCTCGCCAGGTGTGTGCTCTTATCTTTCGCAGGTGTTGTAGCTCTAGCAGTGACCATCTCTATTTCTTCGAGGATGATTGCGCTTGGATCGTCTTCGCTTCACTCGTCAAAAATCTTTCTTTTGTTATGTATTTCTTTTCATCGTTGGTAGTGGATTTGTCTCCGCCCAACTACATGTACAAAATGACAATTTCATGGTTGATTATATGATATCATTTATTCATATATTTTTGTGTGGATGAGATTAGTATGGTTCTACTGCATTTCACAGCTTATGTATTCATACGAGGCCCATGTATTTCTTATGAATACATCTGGCATGTCTACGTTCCTAGTCCTACGTATTTTTGGACTGTGGCATTACATGTTTTTGTGGTGGCCCATGCAGGTCAAGATAAATTGTTTGGTTACTTTACCGTACCAAGCAAGCCTGCGTATAGGATTAGAAGTCTAGGATCTCATCCGCATACTTGACCTCTTTTCTTGATTTTATCTACCGTTTGACTCATCAATTGTATCTTGCTTGCTTCATTCCATCCATATTCTTATCTTCCCTTCGTGCTTGCTAGAGATTGATCCTACTAGTTAGTTGTCCCAAAACACCATTAGGTTAATTCTTTAAATTGGGTAGAATACCATATGAACTAGCAACCCCTTTTGACCTAGTGACCTATATTAGCAAGCTTATTTAGATCCTAGAATCTAGAGGACCTAACCCGTCTAGCCAACCAAGGACTTGGACAAGAAGACTATAGGACGACTGTATGACTTAGAATCATTCTACCTTCTTTAAATCTTAATCTCTCGTACCTATGCATTTACCATTTTGACTAATGATGCTAATATAGCCTAGTTTTTGCAAGCTTATTTTTTTATCGAGTTTGTTCATGACATATGCTATTGAGCGCTCACTAGCCTATTGTCTAATCAGAACCGGTGCATAATGGTCTGATCAACCAAGTGCACTTTGGTTCGTTTTTATCTATCGTTCTACGTGGATGGGGACATAATTGAACTTGTCCTCTAGAGTCCCATCTGCGACTGCCTTGGCAACTGCTTTTGAAATTTTTCGGTCGTCCTTGAATCACGTATTCGTATTCGATAACGCCTCCTTTGAACTCTATATTGCTTTGCCCTCACCTATTTTAGGAGGACGAAAGCGTTATACTAGAACTTCCTCTAGCCTTCCTATCGGTTATGATCATTCTCACTCAATGTTGCTATGTCTTCATCATAAACTCCTCGACCTTTCCCTTGACCAAATTCTACAATCTTGACTTTCTAATCACTTGAATTTAAGAGTGATTACAATCGTCTCTTAATCATATCCCCAACCTAGACTACGACCATATAAACTTCGAACCCTACTATCTACCGTTGTGCCTTCTCACCCCCTACGAATTCTTAATTTCGAGGATGAAATTCTTTTAAGTTGGGTAGGATGTAAAACCCCTAAATTTTCTACTAATTTTTTTATTTATTAAATTTGGTACTGATTAAATTTCTGTATTGCATACGTCGCATAGTCGTATTATACGTCGCGCACGAAATTTTATTTTTCGAAATTGCTCAACGAGTGCGATTATGTGCGAGCGTACATATTTTTAGAAAAACTTTTTTTTTCTATTTTCCACATAATATATGTAATAATTATTTTTGCTATCATATCAATATTTCCAAGTCCATTATTTTATCTATTTATAAAAAGTCTTCCGTTTATAATAGTTATCAATAATAAATAATATTCTTGTGCATACGTAAATAATTCCTAAATATTTTACTAGTTATTTTTAAATAAAAATGTATTTTTGAAATTTATTAATATTAATATTAATATTTTATTATTCAAAAAGATTTATTATTTTCGAAATTATTATTATTATTAGTATTTTTGGAAAATATATTTCAAAATTATTGTGAAGATTTAAAATCTTGATTTAAATTTGTGGATTTATTTAAATAGTTAATATTTGAAAAATGAATTTTCCTATTGATTTTAAACCAAAAATTTAATTAGATTCAAATTTGATTTGTATTTGGATTTGGATTTATATTTAGATTTGGATTTAAATGATTTAAATTAAATGGTAAATTATCTACTTGGGTTTTAAACCAATCCTAATCCTTATCTTAATGGGAATTCCCATATCCTATAAATAGGCAGGTACTCATCCATCCTTGTATTTCTATTCTCCACAAGTTCCTCCATCACAAATGTGCGTGCACCGTGTCTGTGTCCATCCAAAGTCTTATTTCATTTTTTACACATACAATTTTCTCCATGTCGGACAAACCACGACACAATTCAGCAACCCAAATCCCTAACCCTAATTGGCCGACTCCTCTCCAGCCTTCCTAAACCCCAGCCTCAATCCAGCAACCCTATCACCACCTTCATCAGCCTCGTCACCACCTCTACCGCCCTGCCATCACCACCGTAGCCATCTCCGGCAACACACCATTACCAAACCACCAGAGTCTTCCTCCACGTGCCATCAACCACCTCCGTCACACCCTCTCCATGCCCCCATTGAACCACAGCACAACCACCACGGCCACCGGTAGGAAAACCCCAATCCGCCACAACAACAACAGAAAAGAAAAAGGAAAACCCTAACCGTAACTTACTTGACCTCCGGCGAGCGGCGCCTTCGTCGATGACGAGCATCGCACCTCGCGCATCCGCTCGTCCCGTCAGACCCACCAGTGTAGCCTTGGTCCTCCATCACCTGGAGACGCTCCACTATGGGCCGCCCCCCACCAACCGGGGCCGTCGACGAGTGGAAAAACCGATCCCTCGCACGCCTTTCCTCCCCTCTGCCGCACGGCTGTCCGGTGGCAGCCGCCACACCAGATCTCCTTCTGCCAAACCCAGCCCCGCCTGGCCACACCCGTGCCACCTCCTTGGCGCCGCGCTCAGCCGCTGGCCGCCGTCCGACCCCAGCTGTCACTCCCCAATCCTGGAATACGTATTTTAATACGTAAACCGATAAATTATATTTACCTTGAATTTATACGATATTTATTATGCAGTATTTTTTCATGCATTTTCTAAAAATATTCGACAAAATATTATTTTCTAATTTATTTTCTGTATTTGGGCCTACAGTTTTGGCTCATTTGGGTAACCTATTCTTGGTTCACCAATGGTTCATCATGAACCCTTTGGTTCATCATGAACCCATGGGTCCAAGATCTTTATATATAACTCATCTCATTCTCTCTCCTCTCATTTACTTCCTCTCATTTATTTCCTCCACCAACCAAGGCAAGTACCAACTTGCTCAAGAGATGGATCCATAATTTTGTCAATAATTTCTTACAAAACTATTTGCCAAAATATGTTCTTCTCCTCAATCTATACTAGTTTAGAACTTGGAAATTTCCATTTTGAAGCTTTGATTTTTGTAGATCTAAGTTTTAATCATTTTCGGATTTCCTTGGTCTTGATCTATTTTCGTTGGGGTTTTGTAGGTTTTGATGCTTCCATGTGGAAGAGAATTCCATTTTACCCAAGATGGAACTTTAAAAATCCGGATTTGGAGTTCGGATGGCCAAGTTATGATGTTTTGAAGCTTTGGGTTCAACCATGGTGTTCTTGCTGTTTGGAGAAGACAGAGAGCAGTGTGCCGAGCTGCTTAGCTTACACACACTGAGCTACGCGCGCTCTTTAGCGCTGCGTACGCTGCCTTGAGTAAGCCTGCGTGAATTTTTACGTACGCTGCCTTGAGTAAGCCTGCATGACTTTTCACGTACGCTGCCTTGAGTGAGCCTGCGTGACTTTTCACGTGCGCTGCCTTGAGTATGCCTGCATGACTTTTCACATACGCTGCCTTGAGTGAGCCTGCGTGACTTTTCACGTATGCTGTCTTGAGTAAGCCTGCGTGACTTTTCACGTACGCTGTCTTGAGTGAGCCTGCGTGACTTTTCACGTACGCTGCCTTGAGTGAGCCTGCGTGACTTTTCATGTACGCTGCCTTGAGTGAACCTGCGTGACTTTTCACGTACGCAGCTCCCCTTGGGCGTGCGTGCTTTTGTGCGTACGCTTTTGATATTTTATCAGATATTATATGCCCATTTTATATCCTTATGCCTTTTGTCCCGAGCATGATATGAGCACTAATGTGACCCCGGAGAACAAAGTGTTCCTACCCGATACCTGTACCAGAATGTCCCAGTTCTTGTTCATGCTCGACAAATGACTCGTAACTCCACGTGGCGTATTTGCAATGATGCATTACACTAAGGAGGGTAGCACATGTTGACATACTGATTGACATGGATCCTCTTTGGGGTACTCGTACTAAAGTACGACTTTAGGAGGATAATCATGCAGGCCACAGCATGTGAGTCCAAGATTTCACCTAGGGTTAAATTAGGCAACTAAACATACTAGATGCATAGGGAGGGCAAAATCCCGAGATCGTGTTACACCAGCCGCCTTGAGATATTGTCTCGACGCGCCGGCTGGTCTCCACGGATACTGTGTCATCTGTAACGAGTGGATGACTGTATCTGATTAATTCCTGCTATATATTATATATTTTAGCAAGGTGGCCTTACGAGGGACCTGTGCTCAATCATACCTGTCTACGCGAACCCCTGGGTTGGCTAGCCTTGCTGGAAAGATACGATATGAGGATTTTCTAAATAACATGATACGAGGATAACCTCGTCCCACTAGAAACTCGTAGGCTTGATTGGCCGTGAAAACGACTTGCTTGTGTCCTATTACCTTCCGTGAATAACTGAGGGAAGCGGACTGTCATGGTATGTGATCCAAACCATGTTCTTGTTTGATTGTTGGGTTGGTTATCGTACTATGACCGGCTATGGACCGAAGTTATGAACGGAAGACTTATTATGGTTGTGAAGTGTTACTTCTGTGAATGACTGAGGAACATGGTCTATCATGGTACAAGATCCAACCCATGTTCTTGTTTGATTGTTGGGTTGGATACTGTGCTGCGATAGGCTATCGACCAAAGTCATGATCAGGAGAGTTTTTTGTTTATACCGTTTAACTTATGTGAAAGTTATAGAGTACGATACGTCCCGACTTCATGTGGCACCTTTTGTCCTTGTTTGGTTGTAAGGGTGCCATATGGGTTCGAAGATGTTGCGCTACTCTATAATAGTAGCATAAGTATTACTATTATCAATCATTCTATTAACTGGGTTTTTAATCTTAACTCTTGTGCCCCTTTGGCGGTACTTGCTATTCGGGACTGACCCCGCTGGTTTTGTTTGGCCATATCTCGTAGCGGAGCCGGAGGATACGATCTTCCTTCCTGACATCCATGGTGCATACTAGGAGCATGGCGGTCCGGGGACTCGAGTGGGTTTCTTCTCCACCACTCCTACTTTATACTTTTTGCGGCGTTTAGCCACCGATACCTGTTAGCCGGATTACTCGATATTTTGTGTCAGTACATAATTGTAATTAAACAGACTGCAGCTGTGTATAATTTTGTACTTCTGACTCTCTGAGATAGCTAAATTATAAAGCTAGTCTCTTATGACCATTTTGATGAAGCGTCGGGGACGCCTTACTGCTTTATCTTTAATGTTCATTTAATTGTTGATGTGACTTGATTGATTGAGACATAGAACTCTGTGGGACCATAAGAGACTTGATTGTAGCATGTACCCCTAGTCTCTCGACAGCCACGATTGCCGTATGACGTTACGTACCTCATATGGAGTAACTGGCCTAGTCCGTCTCCGTATTTCGTTACTGGGGCGTGACACCAACTCTCCCACTCGCCCACCAGTCTCCGTCTCCTTCTCCACTGCCCTCCGCCGAGATCGCACCGCCACCACCTCCCCGTTCCCTCTTCCCAGCCGCCCACGGCGAGCACCGCCGTCCGCCACACTCGGGTCAAACCCCATCGCGGGACCACCCACTTTTTGGTCCCCTCTCTCCTCCCGCTCGTGCCTACGCAGCCCTCGATTCCCTCTCTCCGCCTCTCCATCACCGCCGGGACAGCCGGAGCTGCCCCGCTCAGAGCCGCCGGCGGAGCCCCCTTTTCCCAGGCGCCGCCTCCACCCTCGAGCACCGCACGTCTTTTCCCCCATCTCTTCCGAGTGGCCGTCGTTCCCTCCGAGCGCCACTCCGCCGGATCAGGGCCGCCCCCGCTCCCCCTTTCTTTTCCCTTTACTTTGACACTCTCACTCCTCCTCTAAAAAAAAAGAGAACAGCAGTACAATGCTGTTACTTTTTATATATAATATATTTTGTTTTATTATTTTTTATTTTTATGTTTGTTGTTCTGTGTTATTATACAATTACTCCCTTATATAATTATTCTTATCATTATTATTATTATTATTATTATTATTATTATTATTATTATCATTATCGTTATTATTACTTTTATTATTATTATTATTATTATTATTATTATTCCATTATCATCTTTATTATTATTATTATTATTATTATTATTATCATAATTATTATTATTATTATCATAATTATTATTATTCTTATTATTCTTATTATTATACTTTATTATAACATTAGTTACAGTATTGATTGTTTAGAGAACTAAAGAAAGAGATTTATTATATGTTGTCAGTAAGGTATTGAAATATTAAGGTATTTAATATGTAAGTGTATACATATGTTGTATTATTTCTATTATTATTATTAAAAATATATTATTTATTTTGGAAAATATAAATTGTATTTCTCTAAATTATTTTGTAGCAAAATTTTGTTTTGTGCTTGGCCTATATTCCAAATTAGGTTTATAAGCCCTAAAATATTATTTTGTATGGCTTTTTAGTTTAGAAATTATATTTGATAAAAATTAGTTTTTAGCCTAAATCGATTTTCCATATTTTTATGTGTTTATCAAATATTATTTTTACTAATAAAAATATAGCTCCTATCTAAATATCCTATTTTGACAAACTTAAAGTTTTGCGAAGTAATTGTTATGTGTTTTTTTTATATATACTTATCTAAAATAAAAATAATTTTTACTAATACATACTTTTCAAGGATAGTTTTCGAAAAAAATTGTATATATATATATATTCATTATTACCTATTTTTCTTCGATTTTCTCCTTTCCATAACCAATCCCATTATTCCTATTTGTTCGCCAATTTCGTACTACCTCATGTCCACCCTAACCAAGTTGACCGTTCTGGACCCAATGGAACTGTCCGTGCCACCATCCGAGGTCACCTTGCATAGTGGTTGTACCGAATTTGCAGATCGTGCCACCTTGATCATCGCAGCGTACCAGGCGTCCTACCAGGCAAGACACCTTGCCTTCACTGTTTAAATTTCTTACTCAATATCATGCATGTTTTACTTATTCTAGAAAATATAAATTGTACTTGCAAATTATTATATTTTAGTTGCATATGGCTTAGAGTTAAGGGACCACCTTTGTTTGTGTCGCATTCATTGGCCCGACACTTGTGTATCACGAGTCACGAGTCTCATTTAGATCTCGGACGTACGTATCGACTGGCCATCGGTGCGCACATGCCATGCGATAGGCAATAACTGCTAAATAGTTATGGTTGTCTAGAAGACTTAGCGACTTAGCAGTTATTAGGAATGTCGTGATGTGGATTCAGCACGAGTAGTGCACGGGGAGGGTGAAGACAGTTATTAGGCACAGGGGCTTTCACACCTTTACTTTTCTCTAGATGCCATTTGTGACTCAGTTGAGAGACTAGTGGCCGTGCATTTATTTACTTTTATCTAGATGCCAATAGTGCCTCGGTTGAAACATAAATGTGCCGTACATTTACTTTCCTCTAGCTGCCGTTAGTGACTCACCCAAGAGCTAGTGGCCGTGCATTTATTTTTCTCTAGATGCCCCTTAGCTCTCGCTCGAGTGCTAATGGGCCGTGCATTTACTTTTCTCTAGACGCCACTAGTGCCTTGGTTGAAACGCTAACGTGCCGTGTTTTCTAGCTTCGGGAGCCCTTGTGTGGAACGTTGTCTTCAAATGCATATTCATATTATGTGTCTTGTTACGTCCCTCTGAGGACCTGGTTTTCTCGCCAGGTGTGTGCTCTTATCTTTCGTAGGTGTTGTAGCTCTAGCGGTGACCATCTCTATTTCTTCGAGGATGATTGCGCTTGGATCGTCTTCGCTTCACTCGCCAAAAATCTTTCTTTTGTTATGTATTTCTTTTCATCGTTGGTAGTGGATTTGTCTTCGCCCAACTACATGTACCAAATGACAATTTCATTGTTGATTATATGATATCATTTATTCATATATTTTTGTGTGGATGAGATTAGTATGGTTCTACTGCATTTCACTGCTTATGTATTCATACGAGGCCCATGTATTTCTTATGAATACAGCTGGCATGTCTACCTTCCTAGTCCTACGTATTTTTGGACTGGGGCGTTACAATTTCGAACCTCTCTGGAAGGTGTCAAACATTCACTCAGCTCATGAAGAAAGGCGTATCTTTCGTCGGGACTGAACAATGTCAACGCACATTCGACGACATCAAAGCGTATCTTACAAGCCCTCCAGTATTGGTTGCTCCAATTATGGGGAATCCCTTCTTACTATATGTTTGCGCTATGGATCATTCCCTTGGCACCCTCTTAGCTCAGAAGAATGAAGGCGTCCATGAACATGCAATCTACTATCTCAGCCGCACAATGGTGGGTACCGAGCACAGATACACACCGGTGGAGAAGGAATGCCTTGTACTAGTATTTTCCATCCAGAAGACACACCACTATGTGTCTGGGCAGACGATCCATATTATATCTAAATTTAACCCTCTTAGAATACCCATGACTAAACCGGGCTCTCTCAATTCCCGTTTAGCTACATGGGCAATGTTGTTGACCACATACGATATGATCTTCGTTCCTCAGAAGGACAGTAAAAGGCCAAGCATTAGCTGATTTCCTAGCAGCCCATCCGATGTCGGAGTCGTCCAAACTCTACGACAAAATTCTCGACGAAGTGGTGGAGTCTAACACTGCAGCTGAAGAAATCCCTATTTGGCAATTGTTCTTTGACGGCGCATCAAGAACAGGACCTAAAAGAAATATCGTGGCTGGAGTAGGTGTCATGCTTGTGTCACCTGATCATTTGGTTATACACCAGGCATATTCTCTCGTGGGACAATGCACCAACAATGTGGCCGAATATAATGCCCTATTAATCGGCCTGCAACTGGCGAAGCAACTGGGAGTTGATCATCTAGAGGCTTACGGCGATTCCAAGCTAATAGTTAGTCAGGTCCGAGGGGAATATGAAGTTCGCCATGAAGATCTCATCCCCTACCACAGAGCAACAATCGAGCTGGCATCTACTTTCGCTGGATTCTTCATCGAGCACGTGCCTCGACTACAGAATATAGAAGCAGATGTTCTAGCCGGTCTCACTGCTTCCTTGACCGTTCCTACCAATACTCAGTAGTCGATCACAGTGTCTGGTCGAGAACTATTCTGTGTGAAAGACGCCTTGCATATTCATCACAGTTACGCAGCGAAAATAAACGTCGATGCTAAAGACTGGAGATTTTTCTTCATAGACTTCGCTGTCTATGTAATCCTCCCCGAGGACCCGAAGGAAGCAGTATCCATCCAAAAGCGATCCCTCAGATTTTACTACGACACAGCTACCATGATGCTGTACCGACACTCTTATGACGAGCTACTGTTACGATGCTTATCAGACACAGAAGCCAAGCATGCACTCTGGGAGGCTCACGATGGAGTTTGTGGTGTACATCAACCAGGCCCCAAATTACAAGATCTCCTCAAACGAATGTGTTATTACTGGCCCACATTGATAGCGGATGCTGTTGAATATGCAAAGAAGTATAGAGCTTGCCATTTCCTCGCCGATTTTATTCATCAACCTTCGGAGTTTCTACACCCGACAGCAGCATCTTGGCCATTTGAAGCCTGGGACATGGACGTCATAGGACCAATCAGCCTGCCATCCTTCAAAGGACATCGGTTTATCCTAGCTATAACCGATTACATCTCCAAATGGGCGGAAGCATACCGCTCACCGAAGTGAAGATGTTAAACGTGATCAGTTTCATCAAACATCACGTCATCTACCGCTTTGGCCTACCTCGTAGGATCATCTACGATAATGGTCCAAAGTTCGTAAGCCATGCATTTTATCGGTTCTACGACAAGAATCGAATCCATAACGTAGCATCTACTGCCTACAATCCAGCGGCTAACGGGCTAGCAGAAGCCTTCAACAAAACTATCATAAAACTTCTCAAGAAGTTCGTGTCTTCAAACAAGCACGATTGGAACGAGAAGCTCGGTGAATATCTATGGGCCTATCGCACAACGGTCCAGACTCCAACATGCAGTACGCCATTCTCTCTGGTTTATGGGAGCGAAGCAGTTCTTCCCCTAAAAATCCAGATTCCTTCCCTTCGGGTAGCCCTAGACAGCGAGCTGACTACTGAAGAGAACTACCGTCTGCGACTCCAAGAGCTCGAAGTACTAGACAAAAAATGCTTATTAGCTCAAAAGCGTATTGAGCTATACCAAGCACGCCTTTCCAGAGCTTTTAATAAAAAGGTGAAGGAAAGGATCTTCCAAGTCGGTGATCTGGTCCTAGCAGTGAGAAGACCGATGGTCATGACGCACAAAATAAAAGTGAAATTCCGACCTAAATGGGAAGGTCCTTTCGTCATAGAATCGGTGTATTCTAACGGTGCGTACCGGCAGACCAAGCCTGATGGTGACTTGCTCATGATGCCTATCAATAGCAAGTTCCTGAAGAAATACTATGTGTAACCTCTTTTACATAATGTTCACATATGTTCAGTCATGTAAATGTACAGTGCGATGTTTATATGATTAAAAAAAACTATCTAACTATTATCCATATTTCAAGAGTCTTGAATACGCCCTGGATAATAGGTCCTCTAAATTTTTCCCCAGCAAAATCATTTTTGTTTTTGACTACGTCCAAACTCGGTTTGACAAAAACAAATTATGTCCCTATTACCTCTGAATTATTTTCCGATAATTATTTTTCCAGCGGAATGATCAAATGTTTTGCCACGTCCACATAACCTTTGAGCAAAGCATTCATCAAAGATAGTCATGTCCACACTACCTCTGAACTGTCCATTCCCACCTAATGTTATATATCTTTCCATGTCCATATTACCTCTGGTCAGATATAAAAAATTCTCTGCTATTACGTCCATATTACCTCTACTAGCAGTTTCGTTCAACTTATTATCTATATTCGAATCATTCGAATATAAATTAGATAATAGGTCCACATCAAAAATTCCCTAGCAGAATACAGACCAGAAATGTCCTTGTTACGTCCACATTACCTCTAGCATCGATATTTCACAAAACCACATTCACTTCTGAAAAGATTCTTTATTCTGTACTGAAACGTCTATCAAAAGATGGAAAAAGGTACAAGAGCCTTGACAGCCAAAAAAAAGAGAGTTACAAAAATCTACGGGATACACAGGCGATTGATGTTGTCCCTCAGAGCTGCAATTTCGGCTTCAGACTTCACAGCAGCTCGGCGCCGTGCCTCTTCTTGACGAGCGGCTTCATCTTTAAAGAGGATCAGACTTTGATGCTCCCCTTCCAACTTCGCCAGCTGCTCTTCTAAACGGGCAAAAGCGATGGCAGTCATGGCAGCTTGGGACAGATAATCCTCTTGTGCAGATGATGCCACCCTCAAGTTAAGGTCATCAGAGAAGAAGCTTGGAAAGTCTCTTCCGCCTCAGGAAGGGATACCTGACAAGAAGCCAAACTTGACAAGAAAATCCATTCCACCAAAAACTACTCCAGATTATCATGTGCCACATCCATATTACCTCTGATACTGATAGCCTTCCGACTCAACACCTATACCCAATCCGGGATAAAATACGTGGTGTCAAGATCATAAAATCTATCACGACCATGTTACCGCTGTCAGGTTTTGTTTCTAAACTATTTGCTCGCATTTTTGGATGCACAAAAGGGCAATAGGTCCACATAAATAATTCCCCAGCGGGATACCCTTTATACAAATACGGTATTTGGCTCTCTAATACAAAGCACCACAGATATCACAAGCAAAGAGTGGAGCGAATGTATTCTGTTTATTCAAAATCAGTTAAATTCACAGGACTACATCTCATGAGCAAAACAAAAAGGTTCTCCATCTCTTCATCTGAGCAAGAAGTAGAGGATTACATTTGATGTCCAAAAAGAGGTGAAACACAAAGCTAATGACAGATAGGAATACTAAGAAAACATACGGACATTCATGGAATCCGGGTTCCTAGTTGTGTCGAGGCATATATCATTCCCTCAACGATTTCGTATATGAAGGATCTGTTAGACTAAAGTCCTCGACCGGGACAGGTGGGTCAGAACTCTCAGTGCTACTACCCTAAGACTTGGGCTCCTCATTACACCAGCTTCAATCTTGGGAGTAATTCATTCCCCGATGAGCGCGAACTCTTCTTTTACCTCAATTTTTGGTATCACCTCCTCCTTAACGAACTATGACTCTTGTTTGACGAAAGAAGAAAACATCTCCTCCTTCACAAAGGTCTCAACATTCAGTATGGATGCTGCAAAAAGAAAGGGGCAAAAAGAAAGTCGGATTCAGAAGTCCGCAGAAAAATTATGTTCTAAAGGGCTTCTATGCGCCCAAAAAGGCTATGTGCCGAAATGGATATGTGCCCAAAACAAGACATATGGGCACATAACACACGGATAGTACGTGGGCACATAACATGCCACGGCTTAAAGGGCGTATAACATGGCAACACATGGGCGCATAGCATGCTACAGTGTTGGCACATGACTTCTATGGGCGCATAGTAATGCTCACAGAAGTATGTTGCCTTAGACGCAAGCGCCCAGACAGAAGAGAAGTCCGAGCGTCGCAAATTTATGCTCGAGACTTTGTTTTTTGAAGCATGCCCTCACCCAAAATTGGGTCCTAGACTGCCGAGGACTCTACCGTAGGAGGAGAGCCACTCGACGCAATCCCCTTGTCCTTCGTGGATCTCTTGGCGGCCTTGGGAGACATGGTTCTCAAAGAAAGAAGACGAAGAGTTTTCTGAAAAATTCATAGAGAAAGGAATAATAAACTTTCTCTCTCCTTCAGGGTCTATTTATAGGCATGTGCCAATTCCTATGCGTCCACCTACTGTATGCGCCCATTGTGTTCTATGCGCCGACTACAGCCTATGCGCCTACGTGATGGATCAGCTTCCTACATACTATACGACTGTCCCTCGCTGATATGGACGAAGTATGAAGGATGGACCGCTTCAAATTCTGTTCCAACGAATCTGTCAGTTCAGATTTTGAAGCAAATCTCAACAGTCGTATCTTCCTGACAGGCTGCCCAAATACTATGCGCCCAAGGGAAAAGCCGTGCTATCTGCCCATTGCCTCGCGAGAAGACAATCCATGCTTCTTTCAAAGTATTTCGAACTTATTCAAGTATCGAAAACTTTGAAGGGGGTCTTGTAGAAGCATGAAATTTTTTTTAGCAAATGAAGCCCCATGCACCCAAGTCAGTGTAGCTCCATGCGCCTAAGTCAGTGTAGCTCCATGCGCCCAGTCAGTGTAGCTCCATACGCCCAAGTCAGTGTAGCCCCATGCGCCCAGTCAGTGTAACTCTATGCACCCACTCAGTAAAGCTCCATGCGCCCAGTCAAGTGTAGCTTCATGCGACCAAGACTAGCTCCCCCGAAAGAAGGGCGCATAGCCTGAGACATGGCTATGCGCCCAGGCCTGACTCAGTCAAAGCCATGATCAAAACGTGCACTGAAGCGCACGGCCACGTTAGTCTCCACGAGCAGTCGTACACCGAAGCATGCAGCCACGTCAACACCACGACCAACCTACGATCTCGTAGCCTGTATGCGCCTACATCCTATGCGCCCAAAGTAGGACTATGCGCCCACATAAGAACCAGCAAGTTTCCTCATGTGGGCGTATAACTTCATTCCAGCTCAAGAACAACTATAAAAGGGGGGCCTCATCCCTCTTCAAAACACAGAATGGAGAGCATTTTCAAGAGCCAAATTGCTGCACTTCTTGCCAGTGAGCTGAGAGTTAGCAATTTTCTTAGGTTTTCTCCTACTTTTGTAATCGGAGTGTCAACGGAGAAAAGGAGCAACTGCCGCTCGATCTCTATCGTCCCATTCTCCAGAATTCTTTTTTTATATTCGGAGATCCTTAGCGCAGGATATCTCAGGCGTACTCGATTTGTGGTGCCTTGCACCAATAAAAGAAAAGAGTATTTTTTTTCTTCTTTTTGTGTGTGTCCACAAAGTCAATACAAGAGTTATACTAGCAAGACAGGAATAGCTATCGCAACAGCAATCAAGATTATTCATGTCATGTCAAGAGTACTTGTCAAGAGTGCGTCACAACAGGCCACTATTAAGATTATCAAGATGGGTTCATATTATCATGCTCAAGTCAAGTCAATATTCAGTTCAAATCTTATCAAGCTCAAGTCCTATCATGCATAGTATTAACAAGTTATCAAGTCGGGATCGCGTTGTCATGTCGTATTCAGGTCAGGTTCTGGTTACAGTCAAGTACTGTCATGCTCAAGTTATTGGTTCATGGTGGATAGTAGTCAAGTAGGGTCGGTACAAAATAGGCCAAGTACAGGGTACATGTGCATAACAAAATGTTATAAGAGAACAAGCATGGAGATACACTGGTTATTAGGTGCACTATAATTAGCGCACACGATGAGAATGGCGTACAGTGGTAAAGAGTGCACGATGCTAGCTGGTGCTCAGCGAGAAGTGCGAGGTGGCATGCAACAAGTGGCGCTGGGATAGTAGCGCACGAACGAAGAGCGTGGCGCTAAAGAGCATACGACCAGAATAGCGTGACACTAAGGAGCGAGCGCACGTAACGAGATGGCATGGCGCTAAAGAGTGTACGTCGACCAGAATAACACGATGCTAAGGAGTGCACATGCGCTTCGAGATAGCATGACGCTAAAGAGAGCGTGTGCATTGTTAATCTTCTCCAACCAGCACAAAATGTTTAGTTGTACCCATGAACTACAAAATGCTATAACTCCTCCAAAAAGAGTCAAAATCAAGCTTTTCACAAAATAGGGTAGAACAAAATTTTCTACAACATGGAGCAACTGGTTTTTCAAAAATATCAAGTTTTAATAAATCAAAACCAAAAAAACAAGAAAATCTTAAGACTTCGATCTACAAAAATTTATCTATCAAAACAAAAAATGAAAGTCCTAAAGAAGCTTAGAATCATGCAAGGAAGAGAATAAAACAATAAAACTTGGGATCCATCATGAAGCAAGTTGCACTTGCCTAGGGTTGGTAGCTGGGAGGAGTAATAAAGAAGATGGAGAAATAAATAAGAAATAATGAGAGGAGAGAGAAGAGGTTGGTTTATATACCAACCTATCCATCTCAACCCAAACAAAATAAACCAAGCCAAGCTAAGTCGAACCGAACCAAAGGCAATTTAAACCAAGACTAGGCTAAACCAGACAAGTCAAAATATAGGTCACCTGACAAACGTCAAAAATTCGTATACGTACAAGGAAAATACGTATAACAAAAAATGGGAGTGACAAAATATAATATTTATCATGGCAATAGGTGCATGTGATAAAAACTGTAGTCCAGTGAGGCACTAACAGTCCTATAACTATTTGCCATCGAAAATACGATAAGGTTTTTTTTGATTGATAAAATTTTGGTATTTATTTTACAAAAAGATCAGTATACAATGTAGGACTTAGACGTAGTCCTAGCAGTACACTTTTGTTTTTATCTGAATGTATCGGTGGAGCGAGTGGTAATGCATTGACTCCATTGATGACCTGACGACGATCTTGAATTCTTTGAAGGTCTGGGCTGCTCTTTATTTTGGAGCGTTTGGAGGAGAAGTAGACGTTGCGTGTCCCTTCTTGTCTCTGTATGTAGATATGATGATCCCCCTTTATGTGTTTCTGGATGAAAGAATGATCCTTCTATTTATAGGCAGTAGACTGGTCTTCTCATGCGCGCATATGTAGGATACACCTGTACATGGGAACACCACGTGGCTGATGCAGTGGGGCGTATGGATGATGCGCCCTGAGTTGAAGCTAAATCTATTGAACTGCTCTATTGGGCTACGGTAGAGTTGACATGTGACAGTTATTGAGATTCGTATGTTGCTAAAATCTTGGGTGGTTAGCACCCATTCTTGAGCACAACCGAGTCAAGAGACACGTGGCACATGTCTGTGGCTCAAAGATCTCGAATTTGGGGGAGAGTGATCTGTCTTGATGTTCCTAGGGTTAGGCGCATGGAGAGGACCGAGCTGCTATCTTTGGGGAGCAAGAGCGAGTTCGGACGCATAGCTTTTGAGGCACAAGCTGAGTTTTTGGCGCATGGCTGTGGGGGCACATGCAGTGACCTAGCTTCTGCCTTTTGGGATCAAGAGTAAGTCCGGAGCGCATGACTTTTGAGGCGCTTGCAAATTTTGGGGTGCATGGCGGTGGAGGCGCATGCGAGTGATCGGTCGACCACATGGCAAGTACAGCTGTAGCCGACAAAGAAGGAAATGATGATGCTGATGTCTGCAGCTCTTCATTTTCTTCAAAAAGCTGCCAAACATTCAGTCTTCGGGAAACATGCTGCAAACTTTATCATATAGCATTAAATGCTTGATGGATGACGAGTTGAAGCAGGCGCATCAGTTTATGCCCCATTAGGCACATGGGTCTATGTCCCATCGGTATATAGTGCATGGTGTTGACGAGCACATCTGCTATGTGGTGCATCCTCATTGGTCAAACTTTGCTGGTTCTTCTGAGGCATTTAATGACTTCTGTGATGCTGAATTTGAAGGGGCAGATTCATTACCAGAAATGCAAGTTCATTGCACTGACTTTGGGAAAGTTGCCATTTGGTCCATGGGTTTGATTTGCTCTGGCCTATAAGTAGCAGCATAAAGAGAAGTTTTTTTTCTCGTTTCATTTTTCTTCCCTAATGGAGATGAACTCAACCGGTCTTCCTCCTTGGCGAGACGCTATACTGTGGATTGCTGATCATCTTGTTCGAAGAAGCTTTGACGATGAACTCCTTCGAAGATTGAGATGAACCGAAAATGGACATGATAGTTTATGTTTGAGCCCCTTATCAGCAGTATTCTTCTATGAGATGGCATTGGGTGTCAAGTTGAATGCATAGTTTGGGCATGATGTACCCAAGCCTCATTATGATAGAAGAGCCCTAGGCTGGCAGATGCGCCTGTGCGTTGAAGAGGAAGTGATTCGCTTTAACGGGACAGAGTGATGCGCATGCAGACTAATACGCCGGGCTGAGATGATGTACCTAGCTGAGACATCAGAGTGATGTGCCTAGTTGAGAGTAGGCTGTTACAAAGTCTTCAATTGGCATTATGTTTCCATGATAATGTCGAACAGGTGCAACAGATTGAAGTCGCTGGAACACAGACTGCCTTTGTGGTAGAGCGACCGTTTTGTGGCAGCAGTAGTTGATGGCGACCGTAGCACAAGTATGTCTCACGAGGGGCAAGTTGTGCATGTTGGTCGTCTCCCTCAATCTACGTCTGTGAGTGATCACATTACATAAATCGTATGAGGAGAAGTTCACACTTGCACCCGCTTCAGGCGCATGGCAAAGCCAAGCGTCAGGGTGAGTGTATGAGTTATGCTCCCTCTGATCCAGTTCTAGCGCATGAAATGCACCCAGATAATTACTAGGAGAGTAGCATGTGTTGTAAGTGGAACCCACTTTATGCACATAGCCCACGTAGGCGCATGGGTTTGACATCGCAAAATTTGCCCCTTGACTTGGTTCAAGCGCATGAAATGTACCCAACTGGAAGGCAGACTTTAAGTGTTGACCCATTCCGGGTGCGAAAGCACCTGAGTCAACTTCTGTACATCCTGCTATTAGTCGTGCGTGTGGTTTTCAACGCACATTTTTGGCTGGATGCTGTCATAAAACATTGAGGGCGCATGGCCTATGCCGTCCTGGATTTCTTCGTAGTAGCCCAACTTTTTTTTGCCAAGATGGCAAGTGAAGAACTTGCAGCCGATCTAGAAGTAGAAGAGGCATTGTTGTAACTTTTTGTGGCTCGAACAGGCTCCCTGGAAACAAGCTCCCTTTTTTTTATTTTGGTGCCCCCTTTTCAAAGGAGGCAAAGGGGCTCTTTATATAGAGTGAAATGAGACTTCTCCTCCTCTCATTTTCGATGTGGGATTAAAAGTAATATTCTTTTTTCATGCTTCTACAAGACCCCCTTCAAAAATTTTAAAACTTTTGGATATGTTTGGAAATACTTTGAACAAGAATCATGGACAGTAGAGCTGTTTAGGTGCGACAATCCTATCAGAGGTAATATAAACGTGATAGATTTGGATATTTCTACTGGGGATTTTATCTGGACTTATCATCCTTGTCATACCTTGGTTTCTAGGTACAGATAATAAGTTACGAAAGGAGAAAACCGTCATATTTACTGAGAGGTGATTTGGACGTGGTAAATATGGGTTAATGGTAGAGCTTTCCTACTCAGAGTTGATAAGGACGTGGTAGGAGTGAACTTAGTAGGGATGTATAGAACAACTCAGAGGTGATGTGGATGTGGATGTTCTATGATTGACGTACAACAGTACGGAAATTATTGTATGGGATGTTTACTCAGATGTAATATGGACATGGTTGTAGGAACGAAGTCGTAAAGCAGAATACTCTAGAGGAGAGTGAATAGAGTAGGCAGCGGAATATTGCTAATTAAAAACTTGTTAGCAGTTAATTCACAGATATAATAATAATCACAAAGTAAATAACTGCAATGGAAAAAGTGATCAGAAGGCAAAGACAAACACAGAGATTTATACTGGTTTTCCTCTTGTAAGGACTAGTCCACTCGGAAGAACTCTAGCTTCCAGTTGAATCCACTATTGAAAAATCCTGCAAGTTTTCATATGAAGTCCTTGCAACTTCTACAGATACGAGATTTGATACGAAGAACTCAACCAACTTCAGTTTTGAAGAGTCTTTCTTCAATCAAGCCTCTGATTATAATTTCTCTGAAATCTTCTAGACCGTACCGTACCGGCAAATTGACTAGAGAATTGTAACTGGCTTGGGATTTGAAAATAGAAGCTTTTTGGAACTCTTTGGAAGAAACGTAAGCTTTAGAAGAGAAGAGATGAAAGTGAATTGGTGTCTTTGAAAGATCAGAAATTCTCTCTATTTAAAGTTTTTCCAAAGGCACAACTCTGATAGAATTCGAGCAGAATTCGGACAGAACTCTTTGTAACCAACCGCAACTGAAGGAAGACCAAGTTCAAAATCAAACATTCATATAACGTTCACCATGGCCGAACTCTGGCCGAGTTCTGTCACGGTTTGGTCAGTTTGATTTTGTGAAAAAATATTTTGGCTTTTTGAAAATCCTTCAGAAGCTTTTTATAAAATAGATATTTTCCAAAAATATAGGCCATTTTAAAAAGATAGGTCAGTTTTGCAAAACGATTTCGGATAGCCTATTTGCCAGTTCGACTTGGTGTACAAAGTATTCCTAGACTCAATAAAAATAAAAATTATATTGCTTTAAGGAAATACAATTTTTAGTGGCAAATAGATCTTCGGTCTTGAACTGAGTATATATCCATCGTATATCGAGATAGAGTTTGATCAATTATTAAAATCAGGTTTGACAAAGACCAATGGGCCAACAATCTCCCCTATTTTGATGATTGATAAACCTTGACTGATACAACAACTTTGGTCTTGATCTATTCAAAAGTGTACTGAATGTACCGAGATATGAAATAGAAAATTGTTCACAACCTGTATTCATTAAGATGTTAGATCTTATTTCTCTCCCGTTGTCACTTAGAAAAATAATTGCAAAAGAGAAAGCTCCCCCCGCAATAAATGCATAAGTAACAAGAAGTGAAGAAACACACAAAAATATGAATAAAATCATTCAACACAGGCATGGTATAAACAATACAGACAAAAATAAGATAAACAGATATGGTATAAACAATACATGCATGTTATTTGTCACAGGCAGTTTATATGGAAGCATAAATAAGCTAATGCTATAAGAAAGCTGAATCAAATAAAGTGCTAAACTGAATAATAAACTAAGCTGAGTCATATGCTAAACTGAAGCATAAAAACATGTCTATAAAGTGTCGCAAATCATATCCAAAATAAAAAGAGTACTGATAATATCTTGGAATGTCGGAGCATTTCCAAGTAAACATAAGACAAAGTCATCAGCCTCAAAATGTAACAACTCAAAAAGCATCCTCATCCTCATCATCAATTCGGACCGAACTCGGACCGAATTCGCCAAGGGTTCTCCTGGCTATAAAATTTTTTTGTGGGCCACATCTTTTTCATTAATTCATTTCAAATATTTAATTCAAAGTTTAGTAATTTTAAATTTCAAATAATATAATTAATATTATTTTATAAATTAATATTCTTTACTCAGTATTTGTTTTAGATTGCCTGTTGGAGTACTGTCCCAGCTAACGGAGGTTCACCGAGAACTCTTAAATACCGCTTCGCTTCAACCGTAGTCGTAGTGACAGACAGACTCTTTGTAGGCTTGTCTCGAAAACAGTTTTTGAGTATTAAAAATTAATTAATAAAACAAAATTAATTAACATTATTGATATCTAAAATTACTAATTCTTGACGTAAATAATAGAAACGATCTTCCGCTAGAGGTTTTGTGAGTATGTCAGCTAATTGATTCTGTGTGTCTATGTATACAAGGTCTATATCTCCATTTTGTTGATGATCTCTAAGAAAGTGATGTCGAATCTCGATATGCTTAGTACGAGAGTGACATACTGGATTCTTAGTCAAATTAATAGAACTAGTGTTATCACAGAAAATGGGTATGTATGTAAAATGTAATCCATAGTCTTCTAAAGTTTGCTTCATCCACAAAATTTGTGCACAACAACGTCCTGCGACGATATACTCAACCTCGGTTGTTGATAATGTGACAGAATTTTACTTTTTGCTAAAACAAGAGACTAGAGCTTTTTTTAGAAAATGACATGTGCCGTTGGTACTTTTTCTATCTACTTTGCATCCGGCAAAATCAGCATCAGAATAACCGGTTAGATCAAATGACGTGGTTTTGGGATACCATAAGCCGACAGAAGAGGTACCTTTAAGGTATCTGAAGATACGCTTAACTGCGCACAGATGTTATTCCTTAGGATTGGCTTAAAAACATACACACAAGCAAACACTGAACATAATGTCTGGTCGACTAGCAGTTAAATACAGTAAGCTACCAATCATACCTCGATACTTACGTAAGTCGACAAATTTGCCTTGTTCATCAATATCAAGCTTGGTTGAAGTTGACATTGGAGTGCTATGTGGCTTGACTGCTTCCAGGTTGGACTTCTTTAATAGATCCTTTGTGTACTTTGCTTGATTTATGAACGTCCCATTGTTGGTTTGTTTGATTTACAGTCCGAGAAAGAATTTCAGCTCTCCCATCATGCTCATCTCAAACTCATTCTGTATACACTTTGAAAATTCTTGACAAAGAGATTCATCAGTAGATCCAAAAATAAGATCATCTACATAGACTTGAATCAAAAGAATGTTGTTATTCAAAGATTTTACAAATAATGTAGTATCAATCTTTCTCTTTGAAAAACCGTTGTCAAGTAGAAAAGAGCTTAGACGATCGTACCAAGCACAAGGGGCTTGTTTCAATCCGTATAAGGCTTTCTTCAACTTGAAAACATAATCAAGATTTTTGAAATCAGTAAAATCGGGAGGTTGAGCTACATAAACTTCTTCTTTTATAAAACCAAAAATGCGCTTTTGACATCCATTTGAAATAACTTAAAATTATGAAAACATGTAAATGCTCATAACATGCGAATGGATTCTAATCTTGCAACTGGGGCATAAGTTGATGGAACTGGGGTTTCCCAGGACCCTTCCTTTGGTGTGCGTATTGATCGATAGAAAGTTAAACAGATCTAATACGTGTTCTAACCCTTCATAGGCGGAAGCTTGGGTTCATGAAATATACCTGCGGTAGAAAGGAGATAAGTAATTCCTGGCAATCTCGAGCGGATGACCCCAAGATCATCTACACATATTCCTTCCTCGAGTTGGACGTCGTGTGGACGACGATCTTCCATCCTTTTCTTCTCATTGGCAGCCCTCTCTTTCTCTCCTTACGTGAATCACAAATTTAGAAAAAGTTTCAGATTTCTGATCGGTAATATGATGACCTGAGAATAGAGGATATATATAGGCTACGGCAGGGACCATGACGAGAAATTAGGGTTAGGCCTTCTAACGGATCTGGATATCCCGTGTTCAGCCCGAACACACAATCCAGGCCCATTAATAATAGCTCGGTCCACTAATGAGCTATTGTTGCACTACCTCCCTAATCCCAAATTATGTTTGTGGGCTCCCTTTATTATATGCTCGTTTGGCTCCCCATGTTAAGATATCGTATGTCCGTCGATCAAATTAAGTTACTAACAACTATATTGATTCGACATCTTTTATCCTTAAGTAGTACCGCTCAACTTTATTTGTCATATCGGATATAATCCACCAGCACGGTTTACATGACAATCCTTATGAGCTCCTTAAGAGGACATCATCAACCCGATGTATCGGGACATGGATTCCATTTATAATCAACAACCCATCATACATATAATGTTATTACCCAATTCATAGAGGTTGTTGATCCATAATGAATCTCACTCGTTTATGAGTCAAAATAATACACACTGCATATACATGTCCGTTATTATATCCGTGTTAAGAGCACAAGCATCCATAATAGCAGAGGTGTTTGTTCGCTTATGTAGTCAGTACAAAGAGAACAACCTCAAGTGGTCCTGTTCAATACACACAAAGTGTACTAGTGTAAACCTATAGTCAAGATAGACTAATACCAGATTACATTATAACCTTTCCAATAGATTATCCAAGTCCATCTAGGTTGTAAACTATTTATATACTCCATAGGGAACTGATAATATGATCTTTTGTGTGACACCACACACTATATTATCTACAATACAGAATATCAGACATTTACATTAACACTTGCAACAAATACAATATGCAAACATTTGCCCATATGATTCTCATTCAAAATTTAAGGAAATAAGATTACTAAAAAAAGTGATGCTTTTAGTATATAACCCTAACAATCTCTCACTTATACTCAAAGCATTGCTTTTCAGTATACTATTACAAATCTTCCACTTATACTTAAAGCTTTGCTGCTGCACATCTGACTCCCATTCCCTCAACATGACTATCAAAAGCCTTAGCTGGTAAGCTCTTTGTAATAGGATCAGCTAGGTTGTCGGCTGATGCTATCTTGATCATAGCAACTTTTCCTTTCTTTACGAAATCTCGTATCAGGTGGTACTTGCGCTCAATGTGTTTGCCAGTCTTATGGGCTCGTGGTTCCTTCGAGTTTGCAACTGCACCACTATTATCACAATAAAGTGTAATAGACTTAGGCAAACTAGGTACCACATCCAAGTCCAACAGAAAGTTTCTGAGCCAAACCGCTTCTTTGGCTGCCTCAGAGGCTGCTACATACTCGGCTTCCATGGTAGAATCAGCAATATATTTTTGCTTGATACTCCTTCACACAATGGCTCCACCTTCCAGAGTAAACACATAACCTGAGGTAGATTTTCTGGAATCCCTATCTGACTGAAAATCTGAGTCTGTATAACCCAAGGGAACTAAACTATCTGCCTGGTAAACTAGCATATACTCTTTAGTCCTTTTCAGGTACTTCAAAATATGTTTTACGGCAGTCCAGTGCTCTTGTCCTGGGTTAGACTGATATTTGCTGACCATGCCTACGATAAAGCAGATGTCTAGTCTCATACATAGCATTGCATACATTAAGCTTCCTACTGCTGAAGCATAAGGAACTGCCTTTATGTTCTCTATCTCTTTAGGTGTCCTCGGTCACTGCTCCTTTGATAGAGCAATTCCATGTCTAAAATGTAAGAAACCTTTCTTAGAATTTTGCATACTAAAACGAGTTAGTACAGTATCGATATAGGAAGCTTGGGATAAGCCTAACATCCTTTTCTTACGATCTCGTAGAACTTTGATCCCAAGGTTGTGACCTACTTCTTCCAAGAACTTCATATCAAACTGTTTGGATAACCATACCCTTACATCAGATAACACCTTCACATTGTTTCCAATGAGCAAGATGTCATCCACATAAAGTACTAGAAACACCACAACGTTTCCGTCACACTTTCTGTATACACATGATTCATCCTGACATTGATCAAATCCATAGGATTTTATCACCTGATCAAAACATATGTTCCGAGATCTGGAAGCTTGCTTAAGTCCATAAATGGACTTTTTGAGCTTACAAACAAGATGCTCCTGGCCCTTTTCAATGAACTCGTCTGGTTGCTTCATATAGATGTCTTCCTCAAGACTTCCATTAAGAAAAGCTATCTTGACATCCATTTGCCAAATCTTATAATCGAGATGAGCTACAATAGATAAAAGAATCTGGATAGACTTAAGCATGGTTACAGGAGAAAAGGTTTCCTCATAACCGATACCCTCTCTTTGAGTAAAACCTTTTGCTACAAGCCGAGCTTTAAAGGTTTCAACCTTACCGTCTGATCCTCTTTTTCTCTTATAGACCCACTTTCATCCAATAGCTTTTACACCAACGGGTGGTTCTACAAGCTCCCAGACCTGATTAGAATCCATAGATTCTATTTCAGATATCATTACTTTTTGCTAAGACTCTGCATCTTTATCTTGGAGTGTTTCATTGTAGGTACAGGGATCATAATCTTGTTCCTCAGGGACGAAGTCTGACGACTCTCCCAAGAACATATATCTATCAAGTTGTATCACAACCCTCCCACTACGACGAGGCACTATCGGTTGTGGTGTAACATTTGTGACACGTTGTGCAGTTATTTGTGGTTCATCCTCTTATACTGTTGGTACTGAAGTACTTGGTGTCTCACGTCTCAATTCTTCTAGAACAACTCTACTTGTAGGTTTATGGTTCATCACATAGTCTTCCTCTAAGAATCCGGTATTGGTGCTAACAATGACCTTCTGATCCTTAGGACTATAAAATAAACCTCCTTTCTTTCCTCTTGGATAGCCTACAAACAAGCGTACTTCTGTACGAGATTCCAACTTATCTACTTTCCCATTTAGCACATGTGCTGGACTACCCCAAATGCGAACATGTTTCAGACTAGGCTTACGCCCAATCCACAGCTCTGTAGGAGTAAGAGGTACTGACTTAGAAGGAACCAAGTTCAAAATATAAGCTGCAGTCTCTAATGCATATCCCCAAAACGAATCTGGCAAATCCGAATAACTCATCATTGATCTAACCATCTCCATAAGAGTTCTATTCCTTCTTTCGGTTACACCATTCTGCTGGGACGTTCCAGGTACAATCAATTGGGATGCAATCCCAGCCTCTGATAAATAATCCCTAAACTCTCCAAAGAGGTACTCGCCACCACGATCTGATCGTAATGACTTGATACATTTTCCATGACGTTTCTCCGTTTCAGTCTTGTACTCTTTGAATTTTTCAAAGCACTCAGACTTACGGCGCATCAAATAAATGTATCCATACCTTGAATAATCTTCAATAGATATAACAAAATATTCAAAGACACCTCTAGCTTGGATAGTTATGGGTCCACACAAATCAAAATAAACCAATTCTAACACATCTTTGGCCCTATACCCCTTTGTCGTAAAAGGTCTTTTGGTCATTTTACCTTCCAAGTAAGATTCACAGACTGGTAGTGCCTCTACTTCCAATGAACTCAAAGGTCCATCTTCAACCAGTGTTTGAATCCTTCTTAGGTTAATATACCCCAATCGTAAGTGCCAAAGATATGTTCGGTTCATACAAGAAGGTTCTTTTCTCATATTTAAGTTAGATGACATATTATTCATTTCCATAAGTTGTATTGTGGGCAAAATTGGATTAATGACATACAAATTATCAACCAATGCACCAGAATAGATAAAATGTTTATTCTTTCTAATAACAATATTGTCATTAAAATAAACTGAATATCCATCCTTAACTAACATAGAAACAGAAACTAAATTCCTTCTAAGTGAAGGTGCATAAAGACAATCTCTCAATGTCAAAGACTTATTTCTACCAAAAGATAAAGTGACATCTAATGCAACGACCGATACTTTTGTAGCATCACCCACGAACAAGCTTATCTCTCCATCACTGAGCCGTCTGGTTTCCTGGAACCCCTACAATGTATTGCAGACATAATTAGTGGCTCCTGTATCTACACACCAGGTGCCGGTAGATAACACCGCTAAACATGTTTCAACTACTAGTAAATGAGATATACCTTCTTTGTTCCCTTGTTTGAGAAGTGGACAATCAGTCTTCTAATGTCTTGACCCTTTGCACTTGAAACATTTGCCTTTCGGCTTTTTTATCGTGCCTTGAGGTCCTATGCCCTTCTTTACTGAGTTTGCCTATTTCTGAATGTTATTCTTCTTCTTACCGCCTTTTGGCTTAGAAGTAGAAGCCTTTTCAGAAACAAAAACATGACCACTCTGCCTAAAGAGAGATTCAGCATCCTGTAGCTCTTTTGCAAGTTCTGCCAAACTGTACAACCTTTTGTTCATGTTGTAATTAAGGCAGAAATTGTCAAAACCTTTAGGCAGAGTCCCGAGAATGATATCGACCTGGGATTCTCCATCGATTTTAGCTCCAAGGTTCTCCATCTCATTCAGATGACCCATCATCTTGAGAACATGATCCCTTACTTGTGTACCCTCAGCCATTTTTGTATTCATCAAATATTTTATAGCAAACTGCCTAGCTGCTCTACTCTGATGTCCGAAGAGTTTCTTGAGGTTATACATCATGTCATAAGCGGTGGCCATAGCCTGATGCTGATGTTGCAGTACATTTGACATAGATGCCAGAATATAACACCGCGCCATCTCATCTGTCTTTTTCCACTTCTTATAAGCCTCTTTGACCTCTTAATCAGAGTTAGCATTAGGCTTAGGTGGGCATTCCTCAACAAGTACATATTTGTACTCCTCAGCAGTCAGAACAATATCCAAATTACGTTTCCAGTCAATATAATTAGGTCTAGTAAGTTTGTTTTCTTTAAGAATCACCATAAGTGGACTGAAAGAACCCATTTTTGAAATCTTGAGAATCACATAAATAAAATTATGTAGGGCAAAAAAAACATTTTGAATTAACTAAATATTGATTCCCTCAAAACAATAATAAGAAATTCACCAACACCTTGAACACCATGAATTTAGCATGCCACGATAGTGTGGACGTATACAAATTCAACTTTGTTCAAGTAGGTTTTTCTTATTAATTTTACTATCATGTCAACATAACTTTATGACAAATAAAATTAATATGCTGGTCTTGCTCTGGTCATACAAATAATGGCAGTGACTCCGATGGGGAGGATACCATTATTTGTATCTAAGTGTATACCATTACTTAATACTAAGTCCATTACCTTGTAATGAGTTTCTTCAGATGGAGAAGTGAACACATACTAGGTAACTTTCTACAATTATCCCTAAGAAAGTTTGTACTGGTGATCCATAATTATACTCATCCGATATGGAGAAAAGCACTATAGCTAACACGCAACTATAATTACATCACCTATAAACCAGTAATAGAGACCATAGGATTTAAACTAAATAAATATTCTCTCTGACTTAGTTATTTAAGAATGAGGGTTTTTCTACTAGTTGATATTATGTCCATGTTGTCCATTATTAATGTAGGCTTGGTTTTTCAAAAAAACAACCACACAATAATAAACATGCATAATCAGAAAAAGCAAAATGACAAAAATAAGAGAAAATATCCAACTATTATGGTCATCTTTGCTGCTCCGTCCTTAACTATCTGAATCCAAAATCTGGCACTGCGCAGATCTATTCGGGGTTCGACCTGCCCGGTCAGGTCGCGGGGTTCGGGGCAGCGCCCTGTTTTGTTTTTTTAGGTTTTGGCTGTCGATTCTTTCATCGAAAATCATCTGTCTGCCTCTGGACTGCTTAAAACCAGCATCTCGTCCGACGTTAGAAACAGCCACAACCGCCATCACGTTTGATCAAAAATAATTAAAATTACATCAATCCTATGCCTCGTGAAGTAGTTCACACATAATCTAGATTGCAAAATTAAAATAATAAGTACGATCAACCCTCGTGATTTTAATTACATCCACAGCAACAACAACATCCACGATATGTCCGTGGTTTAAACAACACAATCAAAAACATGCATTGGACCATAATAATTGGATCTAAGATGCCTGCAAAACCGAGTTAGAACAGATCTACATCTACCGACTATTACACAGCACAGGTTTTATAGGACAACATGGACGTATCAATCAATACGTAGATCCAACCTGGCTCTGATACCAATTGATGGAACTGGGGATTCCCATGACCCTTCTTTTGGTGTGCGTATTGATCGATAGAAAGTTAAACAGATCTAATACGTGTTCTAACCCTTCATAGACGGAAACTAGGGTTCACGAATTATACCTGCGGCGGAAAGGAGACAAGTAATTCCTGGCAATCTCAAGCGGACGACCCCAAGATCTTCTGCACGTATTCCTTCCTCGAGTTGGATGTCGTGTGGGCGACGATCTCCCAACCTTTTTTTTCTCCTTGGCAGCCCTCTCTTTCTCTCCTTACGTGAATCACGAATTTAGAGAAAGTTTTAGATTTCTGATCGGTAATATGGCGGCCAGAGAATAGAGGATATATATAGGGTACGACAGGGACCATGAGGAGAAATTAGGGTTAGGCTTCCTAATGGATCTGGATATCCCGTGTTCAGCCCGAACACACAATCCAGGCCCATTAACAATAGCTCGATCCACTATGAGCTACTGTTGCACTACCTCCCTAATCCCAAATTATGTTTGTGGGCACCTTTTATTATATGCTCGTTTGGCTCCCCATGTTAAGATATTGTATGTCCGTCGATCAAATTAAGTTACTGACAACTATATTGATTCGACATCTTTTATCCTTAAGTAGTACCGCTCAACTTTATTTGTCATGTCGGATATAATCCACTTGCAGGGTTTACATGACAATCCATATGAGCTCCTTAAGGGGACATCATCAACCCGATGTATCGGGACATAGATTCCATTTATAATCAGCAGCCCATCATACATACAATGTTATTACCCAATTCATAGAGGTTGTTGATCCATAATGAATCTCACTCTTTTACGAGTCAAAATAATGCATACTGCATATACATGTCCGTTATTATATCCGGGTTAAGAGCACAAGCATCCATAATAACAGAGGTATTTGTTCTCTTATGTAGTCAGTACAAAGAGAACAACCTCAAGTGGTCCTGTTCAATACACACAAAATGTACCAGTGTAAACCTATAGTCAAGATAGACTAATACCAGATTACACTATAAACTTTCCAAGAGATTGTCCAAGTCCATCTAGGTTGTGATATATTTATATACTCCATAGAGAACTGATAATATGATCTTCTGTGTGACACCACACACCATATTATCTACAATATAGACTATCAGACATTTACATTAACACTTGCAACAAATACAATATGCAAACATTTGTCCATATGATTCTCATTCAAAATTTAAGGAAATAAGATTACTAAAAAAGTGATTCTTTTAGTATATAACCCTAACAATCTCCCACTTATACTCAAAGTATTGCTTTTCAGTATACTGTTACAAGTACTACCAGTTGAACTATCAACTATAGTACATTTGTCTTTGACGAAGTTAATGCCATAAACGTGATCAGCTAAATGGCTTATGCTGAGCAGATTATGTTTTAACTCGGTAACTAGACAGACATCTTTAATCACAGGATATGGAGCCTTACCAATGTCACCGATACTGATTATGTACCCTCTTAAATTATTCCCGAATGAGACGTATCCTTCTTTATTCTTCTTAGACAGTGTTGCGAATAATGAAGCATCACCGGTCATGTGCCGTGAGCAACCGCTGTCGAGGATCCATTTGCTCCTAGCATGTGAAGGGCGTTCTACCTACAAAATAATTTGTAGATGAAACTCTTGGTACCCATTTTTTGTAGGGCCCTGATTGGTTAGTTTTTGATATCCATGCACAAACATTTAAATCTACTAACTTTCTGATTCTACATGCAGAGGATATATGACCAATGAGGCCACAATAATAATATTTTGTATGTTGAGTGTTGAAAGTTGTGTGAGGTACATGATTGGTAGGTACTGGTTTTTTAGTATAGAAGAATGCATGCCTATTAGTTTTCTTGGGCATAGGTTTGGTATGGTTTGGTGTGACAGTATTTTATTTGGGCGTGTTCCGATGATTCGATAATTGACACGTATTAGAATAGGAAGTAGCATTTTTATGCCATTTTCCTAAACTAATTTCCAACTTTGGAGGTGTCATATAATCTAGTGTAGTCAGATGTAAGTGTTTCTATTATGACTTGTGCACACTGGAGACTCTTTCTCTTCTTAGATAGGTCTTCCTTTAGCTGGATGATAGTTTGGTCTTTTTCTCCGGATAACTTGATAGTCTCGTGTAACAGCAGCTTAATAGATGAAAGCTTACCAGAATCAATAGAAGAGTCACTATTTCTAACATCAACTAGTTGGTTGGTAAGTCTTTCTATCTCATCTTTGTACTCTTTGAGTACCTTCTTAGAGGTTTCATATTTACTATGCAGTTTCCTGTAGTCATTTAACAGGTCACTGAAAGCCTCTCCTAGTTGTTCAAAGGTAAAATCATCATAAGGATCAAATAGAGGATTAGTGGTTACCTGATCGCAAGCCATCAAGCATACATTTGCAGCATCATCTGATTGTTTGTCTTCTGAATAGCTGGCTTCGCTTTCATGCCATATGCTTTTATTGGCATACTTCCTAGATGTAGATCTCTTCAGGTAGCCTTTGTCATATTTACTACTTTTCCTTGTTGATGATGATGTTGTTAGACAATCTTTCTTCATCTGTCCTTTCTTCTTACATCCGTAGCAAATAGGATCTTTCTCGTTGTTGTTGTTGTTGCTATCTTTTGTTCTCCTGTTGAATCTCATGAACTTCTTAAATTTTCTTACCAGAAGAGCTTGATCTTCATAGTCAGAGTCGCTATCGTCATAATCATCTTCGACAGTTCTTCTATGTTGAGCCTTGAGAGCGATCGACTTTTCTGACTTCTCCTTTGTTGTAGCATCTTCAAAGTCTTGAAGTTCTAGCTCGTAAGTGAGTAGTTTACCTATGAGTGTTTCCGGAGACATTGTTGAGAGGTTGTTTCCTTCAATGATTGTTGTAGCCTTTGGAATCCAGTTCTTTGTGAGAGCTCGTAGAAGTTTGTGAATCTTTTCATGGTTACTGTATTCCGTGCCTAATGAAGACAAAGGATTTACAATATCCAAGAATCTCGTAAACATCTGAGTGACTGATTCACTTGGCTTCATTTTGAATGCCTCGTACTCCTGAGTAAGTCTGCTGATCTTTGACTCCTTGACTTGTGTTGTTCCTTCGTGGGTTATTTTTAGAAGTTTCTACACTTTATTTGATGTTGTGCAAGTAGACACCCTGTTGAATTCAGTTCTGTCTAAAGCACAAAATAAAGCGTTAATGGCACGTGTGTCAAGACTAGCTTGTTTATTTTCATCCTTCGTATATTTATCATGGGTTTTTTCAACTAAAACTCCATCAACATTAATACGAGGAGGCTTTTTGTAGCCATCAATAACTACAGACCATAAGTCAAAATTAAGAGATTTTAAAAAGAAACTCATACATGTTTTCCAATAAGTGTAATTTGTGCCGTCAAACAGTGGAGGTCTGTTTGTGTCTTGGCCTTCACTTGTGAATTTCACAGCTGCCATCTATAATTCTGTGATCTATATAACAATTAAAAAATAACTGAATATGGCTGCAATTTTACCTTGCTTTACCTGTATAACCCGCTCTGATACTAATTGTAGGAACGAAATCGTAAAGCAGAATACTCTAGAGGGGGCGAATAGAGTAGGCAGCAGAATATTGTGAATAAAAAACTTATTAGCAGTTAGATCACAGATATAATAATAATCACAAAGTAAATAACTGTAATAAAAAGAGTGATCAGAAGGCTAACGCAAGCATAGAGATTTATACTGGTTTGCCTCTTGTGAGGACTAGTCCAGTCGGAAGAACTCTAGCTTCCAGTTGAATCCACTATTGGAAAATCCCGTAAGTTTTTATACAAAGTCCTTGCAACTTCTACAGACGCGAGCTTTGATACGAAGAACTCGACCAACTTCAGTTTTGAAGAGTCTTTCTTCAATCAAGCCTCTGATTACAATTTCTCTGAAATCTTCTAGATCGTACCTTACCGACAAATTGACTAGAGAATTGTAAATGGCTTGGGATTAGAAAATGGAAGCTTTTTAGAACTCTTTGGAAGAAACGTAAGATTTAGAAGAGAAGAGATGAAAGTGTGTAACTCTATATTTCCCATTTTTAGTGGAATTTAAAATTTTAATAATAATACTTCATTTTTTTTTTCTATAAATAGATATATTATGAATATTTTGGAGGGAAGGAAATTGGAAGCATGAATTTTTAAATTTAAAAGTTTGTTAAAAGTTTCTTATAACTAACATAGTGGTCCCCACTCAATTTTAAAATATTCTAACTAATTTTCTTCAAAATCCTGTAATAAGTGAAAAGGAAGAGGGGGTTAGTGTAAAATTTATTGGGCGGAAGGGTTGATTTGTAATATAGTTTGATGGGGGGTTTTATGCAAAAGTCCATTCATTTTCTTTTAAAACTATAGAACAGGAAGAGAGAGAGTGAACCATTCACTCTTATTCCTTTTTTTTCAGAGTTTAATTTCTTCTCTGCTCGATCTCTTCCGGAGCTTGGCGACCACGACGGCGACGACTCGATCTCCGGCGACTAGGCTCTCTCGGCGAGCACTTCCACCACCGCGGCTCTCTATGGCGGCGGCGAGAGGCATGGCGTCGACAGCGGCGTTCATCTTAGGCGGCCAGCGCATGGCTACCATCTCGGACGGTGGCTTCCAGACCGTCGGCCGACTCAGCTTCTTCTCCGGCGGGGCTCTGTTCCCAAGATCGGCTGGATGATTCCTCTCCAGGTGGTGGATCAATAGGCCAGGCGGCGACTGATCAGTGCCAGTCGAATCCACGAGCAGCAACGGCACGATGTTACATCTCCGACAGTTCTCTCCGTTGATCGGTGACGAGAGTCTCTCTCTCGACAATGTGGAGACTGAGCATCATCCTCCAATGGCACGTGACGGCTTCTAGCAGCGGTGACTGCGAAGAACAGTTCTTTGGCGATTCTTCCTTCTTGGTGGTCGAGCATCTTCCCGACAATTGAGTGGCAACTGTGTGCAAATCATCCCAGCGATCGATCTACGAAATTGATCATCCTTTTCGTCAATCGATCAAGATCAATGTCGGATCCAAGTCGTTCAAATCAACCAAAGATCGAAGGAGTATCGGTACGTTGACTCGATCCTTCTTTCAAATGCTCTGTTAATTAGGTTTGATCGATTAGTTTTGTTCAGAAATTGATTGGTTCTTCTTTGATTCAATCAATGATCGGTATGGACTGTCAATTTCCTGTTCGTTGATGGTTTCCAGTTCGTAGAAATTCAAGGATCGACTCTAGAATTTCTTGTTTTGTCATGCGTATCAACTGTTTGATTATTTGGCCAAACTAGGATCTGTTCGTTCTGCTCATGACTGGTAACTGAGGATCGTGTCGGAGATCGAGTTTCCCTTATTTTTACTGATTGGAAGAGGATCTACTCCCCAGGTATCATCTCCCTTTCTGTAAAGTTCTTATTAGTTGTGTTGGTTTAACTGGAAATTAATAGAGTAATGACCAGGTGGTATCTGTATTTGTGTGTCCTGTGTCAGCTGTTGAGACTGTTACTCGTGTCCTGAATATGTGTCCGGGTGTCCGGGGGATGATGGAGTATCAAGGACTGGGGCAAATTATGAACAAATACGAGATTGTGTCCAAGTGTTGACCAGATGGGGAACAAGATTTGGGGAGTTTGATTTGTGTTCGGTACTGTGTGCATCTCCGTAATGTTCATGTCAGGCTATCGTGTGCGTGTCCAAGCTCTGTTCGTGTTAGCTTTTGGTTCGTGTTTGGGGGATCGATTGATATAAGAATTGGACGAGGGCAGAATTTTAACATTGAATCTATTGTTATATTGTTGTATAATTTTGTCTATTTTAATTCATTGGTTGTATAATTTGTTTGGTTTAGGAGTGTGGTCAGGCTGAGTAGAACCTAGCTGGTGTTGGTGCAGAGGTCCATTGGGTTGGGTACGAGGCTCAGTACCAGGGAGATAGATGCTTGGCGGGTTGGTCATTGAATATTTTATATCTAGACTGAGTATTCTTCTGGGATTGGATAGGAAACCTAACTATATTTGGTTGCTTTAGATTTCAATTTATCTTTTCAATTGTATTTTTCCCATTCAAGGTGTATATTTTGGTTTGGGATGAAGGAAATTATTTGAACTTCTGTATAATTCTTAGAAGGTTTAATAGGCTTAACTATGTGTTCTATTCCTTTTCATTTGTCGATAATTGTTAATTTTGAATGATGCATGGATGTTCAGTTGAATAGTCTTGTAGAGTTTTTGTTTGCTTGATTGGAAGTTAGTTACTGCCTTAAGAAGTCATGTAAGGTCTTTGATAACTAAATGATTTCTCAGTATTGTTTCTCCTGGTGTTAGTCGGCCCCTCCTTTCTATCGAATGATTGGAACCAAGTTTATTTAATTTGGAGAACATGTGAATTTAGTTATAACGTTCAGTGACCTACTGAAATTCGTCCATTATTAGTTGCAAAGCCCATATTTCTATACTCCCTTGTAAGGACAAATCTAAATTAGAAATCATCACATTTTATAACCCAAGATTTAGCTTGTGAACCTGTGAGTTAAAACCTATTTGGACTAAGTCAAGTTCTAAGGACTAGTATTTCCAATCCATGTGTTTTGGTAGCACTAGTAATTGGTATATTTAGCCAAATGATTTTATGAATGATCTTTTGAATAATAATTAATTACATAACTATTATTTCTATAACTATTATTTTATATCTAGTTAGATTGGAGTATAGTTGGTATACTTTATAAATATTCCATAGTCAATCATGGATAGAAAAAAGATATCTGGTGATACTTGTTTGGAACTTAACCCCATTGTATCTATTATTCAGGAGGACATCCACCTCTACTTCCTTTCTTGGTCACCCGGAGCAAGGCAAGTACTTTTCTATGGTTTTGTACATTTACATATCTTGTACCTTTCTTGTGACATGTTATAACATGATATCCTGTACCCCTGTACTCCTGTATTCCATGTTCTTGTACTTACTTGTGTCGGGTGGAGAAATATACTAGCCATGTGACAAACCCCGGTTACTATATTCATGTAGATAGCTTAGGCCTCGCATCGTGCACGCGGGCCCTAAGCCGTACCATATTCATGTACTCTTGTACATGCTCTTGTACTCACGCCAGCCGGTCACATGGACTAGTTGTATTTCAAACATGGTGCACTTATCATGTCTTGTACTTCAGGATTATAGTTTCATTCCTGTACATTATATTTCATGTTCTTTACATTTTCCTGTACTTTATATTCCTGTACTGTAGTTCCTATACTTTATTTCCTGTACTTACATTCCTGTACCATCCTGTTCATTTCCTGTATTTCATTTTCATGTACACCTGTACTTATTTTCGTATCATGTTCTTGTCCATTACCTAGAACTGTACTTTGCTCTGCTCTTGACTGGATATGTTGCAGGTGTACTTGCAGGATATCACTCTACCATATGGGCCAAAGCCTGGGACAATAGCTGAGCAGGATGGAGACATGACTTAGCTAGAGGCTTCAGGTTTAGACTGTTAGCTTCACTCTTAGATTTTGTTCAGAGTTCATAGTACGTTTCATTCCTGATGAATAGTACATTTATGATATATGTGGATTATGGTGATCTTCTGGGATCGTATATAGATGTTGTGATTGTGTACATTTATGTTATCTGGTTAGATTTCTCTAGCTTGGTACAGCTTACTTTATCGTGTCTAACGACGAAGGGTGGGCGTGTCCGACTCATGTCCGATTATTCGGGAGCGGATCGTGACATATTTTTAGTGGTGGCCCATGCAGGTCTGTCCTAATAGTACCTAGGTATTAGTGTACTATTGGGGGACTTGATTTAAACTAGGGAAACTTAAATCACAGCATAAGAAATCGGGTACATCGGGTATATTGATATTCTTTAAACACTTGTTATATTTTAGGTGTAGGTTATTTTAACAGTTTTCTGTTTTCCAGATAGTTCAAAAGTACGCGACATCGGAACAGTCGATCCACCTACACTTGAAGGTTTCGAGCTCCCACTACCTTATATCACTCTACTATCCCTATGGGTAGTATGCAGTTGACAGAGACGTTTCAAGAGTTCCTTGACACCACCAGGCCGTCCTTTTCCAATCCAAACTTGCAAATGCATTTCCCGAGTTAGAGAGGACTTATGACTTCCAGAATCTCAGACCTTGGACTTCCCCGACACCGAGTGCATATCTTGCACCAAGGAGCAGATCGAGAACGTGGAGCCACCACTAAAGATCAATATCTAAGTCTTTGAGGATTCGACTACTCTGAAGATTGAAGTCACCAACCGGGAGATCCAGCTCGTAACACATACAACAAGATCGGAAGCAGAAGCCTAGAAGAGACATGAAGACTTATGACGAAGACAGCAACTGCTATAGATTCGCAAACACTACAAAAATTTGTCTATTTAGCGACGGCCAGATCCGTCGCCAGTCCGACGGGAATTTCTATTAGCGACCGATCACTGACGTGTTTTGGCCAAAAAATTCATCGGCAATCAGCTCATCGCTAATAATGGTCCGTCGCTACGTAGTCGTCAAGCGACGGACTAGCGACGGTATTTCGACTTCACACTATGAAGCATAAGCGACTACATTCCGACGGACTGTCGTCCCTTTCAAGTATTAAATACTGAACTGTTTAGACAATAGCGACGTTAAATTCCCTCGGTAAACCGTCGTAATAGCGTATCAGAGTGTATCGTTTCGTCGCTAATCCGTTGATCGCCGTTGATAACAAAGGACGGATTGGCGACGGTTTGCTGACGAAAAATCCGTCGACCAGATTCTGGAAGAGGCAGGCATTTTCAGCACCATGGCGACGGATGAGTCGTCGCTATTCCGTCGACAACTGTCGCTAACAGAGGACGGTTTAGTGATGGAATAAGGACGACTTTTTCGTCGACCATGTTCTGGAACTTCTTGGTATTTCCAGAACAAGGACGACGGAAAAGTCGTCGATATTCCGTCAAACTATATACCATCAGAACTGTGCCGACGGATATTCCGTCGACCACCCGTCGCTACCTGGAAATATTTTCAAATCTCCAGTTAGCGACAGATTTGCCGTCGGACAGTAGTCGGAAACTGGTAATATCCGTCGCTCAACGGTCACTAGTCCGTCGCTAACTGAGAATATTTTGAAAAAAAATTACAGAGCTTTCCCTGTTCGCAAAAATATGCATAACTAAACCAATATATAATGCACACCAATTATCCAACAATCACATAAACCAAATATATAATGCACACCAATTATCCAAGAATCATATAGACCAAATATGCACATACAAATTTAATGCACACCAATTATCCAAGAATCATATAGACCAAACCAAATTAATATAAAATAGACATCAATTATCCTGAAGAGTAATCTAATATCCGTCGTTATAATCCGATCATAGCACAAATATTCCAAAATTCCCACAAATATTCCAAAATTCCCACAAATATTCTAAAATTTTTCCAAATATTCCAAAACACATAGGAAAATTGACTTTGGCCTCAACAAAGACCACAAGTCAGACGATGAATCCTCACAGCCAGGGATCATAGTTGCGTTGAGGCATGTACCATTCTATCAGCCACTTTGCATACGAAGGCTCAATCTGGTTGAGGTCTTCTGTAGGGACAGGAGGGTCGGTCCCGATACTACTACTCTCTGACGGTGGCTCCTCCTTAACTTCAAACTTGGGAGCAATCTCTTCCCTGATGGTCATCGATTCTTCCTTGACCTCGACCTTTGGTAACACCTTCTCCTTAACAGTCACCGGCTCTTGTTTGACGACGGGAACTTCCTCCGTGTCGACCTCCAAGGGTTTCTTGTCTCGACCCCTTCCTCGACTAGCAGCACCACCTCGACGAGTCCTAGGAGCCATCTTTCTGACAACATAAATTTTTATATAGGGTAAAGAAATTTACTCAAATTATAAAAGTTGTGACATTGGTTTTTTGCGTTCATCATCATTAGAGGGAGCAGCACTGGAAAAGCTGTGACGTTGGTAGCATGAGAGAGTAAAAATCTGTATTACAAGACTAACAGAATTACTATGTAATTATGTACTCACCAATAACCGGATGTAACTGGAGTCGTTGGGCCTATCGTACAGCAATTGGTGGATCCACTGGTATAGGTCGGATGTACTTAGTATCTAGTGTATCAGATTAGTATCGGTCTATCGGTTTGGTATAGGACGTATCATATTGGTATTGGACTTAACAAATTGGTATCATCCTATATCCGATATGTACATGTCTCGACCGAATAGCTAGGATTTATATTGGCCTTATCAATTTGGTATCGGTCATATTCGATAGGTATCGGCCGTGTTGGATTAGTATAGACCATTTCTGTTATATCCCTCGGCAATGATGATACGACAACCTATCCAAGTACAGTTGTTACTAAACCTTCCACGATACCTATCAGATATGACCGATACCAAATCGATAAGGCCAATATGAATCCTAGCTATACGGCCGATACCAATTCACTAAGACCAATACCAACCGATACGGCCCATACCAAAATGATAGATCGATACTAATCCGATACGGTCAATACTTATAAGTATCTATGGTCCAGGAGGTTGATCGGTTAGTACATCCATGTACGATCAAGGAAGTAACGATCCATTTCAATTTAGATGTGAAAATCTGTATCGTAAGACAAACTAAACACAATCAGTTCTATTTCACATGCTTAATTGCCAAGTATGGGAACGAATGGCTCAGAACACAACCCAAAATTCATTCTAGCATACATTAGTGTGAATCGTCTATATTCTGTACATATGGTGTAGTATATGTTCTTATCGTATCTAGTATCTGAAGGATATAACAGAATCAAGATGAACTCACATAATGTAATACTAAGACATCATCTACTACTATATAAGATATAGTGATAGGTTGTCATATCATCATTGCGAGGGATGAGGGTCGGAGGAAAGTCAACTTTATCTACGGATACATAGTTTTTGCCTCGTCAGTCGAATGGCTTAATTGCCAAGTAAGGGAACTAATGGCTCAAAACACAACCCAAAATTCATTCTAGCATACATTAGTGTGAATCATCTATGTTCTGTACATATGGTGTGGTATATGTTCTTATCGTATCTAGTATCTGAAGGATATAAAAGAATCAAGATGAACTCACATAATGTAATACTAAGACATCATCTACTACTATATAAGATATAGTGATAGGTTGTCGTATCATCATTGTCGAGGGATGAGGATCGGAGGACAGTCAACATTATCTACGGATACATAGTTTCTTCCTCGCCAGTCGAATGGCTTAATTGCCAAGTATGGGAACGAATGGCTCAGAACACAACCCAAAATTCATTCTAGCATACATTAGTGTGAATCTTCTATGTTCTATACATATGGTGTAGTATATGTTCTTATCGTATCTAGTATCTGAAGGATATAACAGAATCAAGATGAACTCACATAATGTAATACTAAGACATCATCTACTACTATATAAGATATAGTGATAGGTTGTCGTATCATCATTGCCGAGGAATGAGGGTCGGAGGACAGTCAAATTTATCTACGGATACATAGTTTCTGCCTCGCCAATCGAATGGCTTAATTGCCAAGTATGGGAACGAATGGCTCAGAACACAACCCAAAATTTATTCTAGCATACATTAGTGTGAATCATCTATGTTCTGTACATATGGTGTAGTATATGTTCTTATCGTATCTAGTATCTGAAGGATATAACAGAATCAAGATGAACTCACATAATGTAATACTAAGACATCATCTACTACTATATAAGATATAGTGATAGGTTGTCGTATCATCATTGCCGAGGGATGAGGATCGAAGGACAGTCAACTTTATCTACGAATACATAGTTTCTGCCTCGTCAGTCGAATGGCTTAATTCCCAAGTATGGGAACGAATGGCTCAGAACACAACCCAAAATTCATTCTAGCATACATTAGTGTGAATCATCTATGTTCTGTACATATGGTGTAGTATATGTTCTTATCGTATCTAGTATCTGAAGGATATAACGGAATCAAGATGAACTCACATAATGTATTACTAAGACATCATCTACTTCTATATAAGATATAGTGATAGGTTGTCGTATCATCATTGCCGAGGGATGAGGGTAGAGGGACAAATATCGCTCGAGTGAGCCAAAGGCATGCAACCACTTCCCTCCCTCCATTCACCCTCTCCCTCTCTCACGCTATCAACGTCACAACTTTTCCACCTCAAGTTCTGATCAAGCATTTTCCTTCTCCTCTCCTCCACTATGACTCTGAACCCATCTGCTCCTCCGTACTTCCCTTCTTCTTATTTGACTCTCTCAGCCACATATGATATCCAGCTCAAGTGTAGAGTCGGAGGAGAAGAAGTGGGCAGGAAGAGGAGGAGGAAGCAGCACAGCCGGCGGCATGATCCGGAGGAAGTACAGAGGTTTTCTTCAACATACGTAGGAGAACTATAAGGATATATCTTTTCACAACATATCACCTTGTCAAAGACCCTTAATGTGACAACAATGTTACCGCGGTGTCGGAAGACTAACATGTCATAATTTTCTAACCCGTGTGTTTTGACATAATCCTCCAAACTCTTTCCTGCTATGTAATAATGCAAGATTCTACATAGGAGGAAAGAGTTGGGAGGATTATGTCAAAACACACGGCTTAAAAACTTATGACATGTTAGTCTTCCGACACCGCGGTAACATGATATTCACATGAAGGGTCTTTGACAAGGTGACATGTTGTGAAAAGATATATCCTTATATTTCTCCTACGGATGTTGAAGAAAAGCTCTGTACTTCCTCCAGGTCATGCCGCCGGCTGTGCTGCTTCCCCCTCCTCTTCCTGTCCACTTCTTCTCCCCCGACTCTACACTTGAGCTGGATATCATATGTGGCTGAGAGAGTCAAATCAGAAGAAGGGAAGTAGGGAGGAGTAGATGGGTTCAGAGCGATGGTGGAGGAGAGGAGAAGGAAGATGCTTGATCAGAACGGATGGCTCAGAACGCAACCCAAGATTCATTCTAGCATACATTAGTGTAAACCATCTATGTTCTGTACATATGGTGTAGTATATGTTCCTATCGTATCAAGTATCTGAAGAACGTAACAGAATCAAGATGAACTCACATAATGTAATACTAAGACATCATCTACTACTATATAAGATATAGTGATATGTTGTCATATCATCATTGCCGAGGGATGAGGGTCGGAGGACAGTCAACTTTATCTACGGCTACATAGTTTCTGCCTCGCCAGTCGAATGGCTGCAGGGACTATGTCCTGATCACCATGTCGTACCGTAGACTAATACAAATAGAGCTGGAAATATCCGTCGCTAACCGGTCTCTAGTCCGTCGAAATTGCAGCACTTTCTCTGTTCACAAAAATATGCATAAACCAAACCAATATATAATGCACACCAATTATCCAACAATCACATAGACCAAATATATAATGCACACCAATTATCCAAGAATCACATAGACCAAAGCCTCCGACCCAAGCCAGCCGCCCAGCCTCCGATGTCCCAGCCCCAAGCCTGCCGCCAAGTCTCCGACGCCCCCGCCCCAAGCCCACCGCCCAGCCTTCGACCGAAGCCAGCCGTCCAACCCCCGACGCCCCAGTCCCAAGCCCGCCGCCTAGCCTCCGACGCCCCCGCCACAACCCCGCCGCCCCCGCTGCCCCTATACGACACCGCAAGAGAGAGAGAGGGAGAGAGAGAGAGAGAGAGAGATAGAGGGGATTACCTTCGGGGGAGAGAGAGGAGAGGACGCCGACGCCGACACCGACGTCGATCACCGAAGCCGCGGAAGAGAGAGAGAGAGAGAGAGAGAGAGAGAGAGAGAGGAGAGAGAGTGAATTTGGGGGGAATACGAAAAGTTCCCCCCGCCGTTTTATTTAAAGTCTGGAACGTATATTTAGCGACGGACTCGCGACGGCTCATAAACCGTCGTCGGGTAGTCGCAATTATTGATACTTGCCGACTGAATATCCATCGCTAAGTAGTCGAAAAAAATGTCCTACCAATTCTCTACATAATTCCTGCCAAATAATCGACTGAGTAGCGACGACTGGCCTTCCGTCGCTATATCTCCGACACCCTAGCGACGGATGTGCGACCTTCCCCCCTAAAATTAAAATAAAAAATGTAAAGGCGTGTGGTCGATAAACCGTCGGCGAGCGGCCACGAAGCCGTCGCTAACGCCGACTGAAAATTTTCGTCGCTAATATTCCGTCGCTAATTTACTGTATTTTGGTAGTGAAAGTGTCGCCACACTCAGACAACGCCTCATCAGCCGCGTTATCAGACTCAGATACTGACCATTTATGTCTTCTACCGCCATCCAAAATAGCGATTCAAGGAGTGCCGCTAGAGACTCGGAGTCTGCCTGTTCCGTGGATCGCCCGTCCACCAAATGAAAGATTGCCAGCAAGTCACAGATCATAATAGCCAAGGAGCATCAGGATCTCAGCAGCTAGTACGCCAGCAGCGAAATATTCTTGTCAGAGGCCCTGTACTCCAACACTAGTAGAAGATTCAGACTCACATCCAGTCAGTAACCTATTACAAATACTACCGCCGCCTAGGACACCACTACAACAAGTGCCACAAAAGACGGAGGCTATGCTTGTAGTATGGATCGCCTGCCCACCAAGTCAAGGATTGCCGGAGACCGCTGATCATATTGCCCAAGGACAAGCACGAGGAGCACCAGTATCACAGAAGAAGGACCCGCCTCTCCAGAATCAGCAAACGCATGGAGCACTACCGTAGGGACCAGCCTATGTCAGGACAGCTGAAGACGTTGAAGAGATTCCAGTCTGGAAGGAATACTGAAAACAGGCTGAAGGCAGAAGATTTCTCTTGCATGGTTGGGGAAAACCATGTATCTTGATTCGCAATCCAGCCTCCCCTTAAATTCCTTGAGGCACCTAGATTATTTCTTGACACTTATTGTCTGAAACCTTGGTTGATGTCAAAACTTATTTCGAGATATTATTTTCTATTTCGGTAAACTTGTTTCAGATCCACAATTTAATAATTGTTTGAAATCCATTAATCGATGTCGTTTGCATATTTATCTTTCCTGACCTTGTTTCCTAGTGATGGCTTATATTTGCAAATTTTGTTCCTTTATCAAACTTCGTGTTAATTGATATTTAATCGCTTCTCGAGATTTTATTTCAAAATCCTGTACCTTATTCGAAACTTGTTTAAAGCTCCGTCCTATGCAGCACATTGTTTAGGATCCCTATGAGGGTTGTGAAGATTTTGTTTCTTATTTTAGATTTGTATCCACAATTCGATGCTTGTGACTTTGATTTCTTATTTTAGATTCCTATTCACCCATTGATTTCTTTTTCTGCTTGTGGCTTTGATTTCATTCGAGATTTTAAGACCCTGTTTCCTATTTCGAGACTTTGCTTTCGATCGTAATTTTGTCTCATATCAAAGATTTTTTAGGCTTTGAAACTTCAGTTCCTACTCGCGACTCGATGAGACCTTGTTCCCTATTCGATATCTTGTTTCCTCGTCAAGATTTTCTATTTGAGATTTTATTTCCTAATCACGACTTTGTTGATATTGGTTTTCTATTTGAGACCTTGTATTCTATTGGAGGTGGTTTTTCCTTTGAGATTTTGTTCGAGATTTTGTTGTTATTTGAGATATTGTTGAACCTTGTTTCCGATACGAGATTTTATTTCTTATTTTGAGACTTTGTCTTTTGTCTGATACCTTGCTTTATGCCACCTTTTAGACTTCGTTACCTACCCAGGATGACGTTCCATATACGGGATCTTGTTATCATCCCGAATTCCTTTAAGATTTCGGTTACTATTTGAAACCTTGATTCCCTGTTCAAGATTCTAAATTTTCCTGGTTGCCCTTTTGTACTCACTACTCTTTGATTTGATTCCGTGTTGCTTCATAGTACCTAATAAATCCTTATATTCTAACAGACAGGTAACCTTACCATTTTCGTGACTTGGACTATTGAAACTTATTTTGATTCCTTGAAATTCTTCTATAGATAAAGTTCAAAGACTATTCGATGACCTACTAGGGGGTGGCAGTGCGCGCTGTAGCCGTTATCTGGATTGCGGAGACCGAAAGTTCACTGCAGCCAGCAGCGCACTGGCGAGGCAGGAACTCTAAGTTGAAGTGATTTCAGACATTCATAGGTTTTCGAGTATTATTGAGACTTTATCTTATTTTTTATACCTTTGATATCTTGGGTGGTTTCAACAATGATTGTTGGAAAATGGATAAGGTTGACAGAATATTCGGTGACATATTGTTATTTGAGTCACGGAGCCGAATGTCCACTGCAGTCAGATATATACTGGCGGGGTAGGGATTCTAAGCAAAGTGATTTCAAATACCTATATGTTCTTGGATATCATAGAGACTATATTCCATTTTTATATAATTATTAGTTTTTTAGAATCACAAATCCTTGCACGTTTATCCTGATTTCATCTATATCTCCTGAGTATTTCGTACGTTTCTTCAATCAACCTTTGCTAATTTCCCTTCTAGCATTTTATCGTTAGATCACTGAATTCCTCAAAATTATACGTTGCTAGATTTTGATTCTATACTTCGTTTGTGTCTTGCCTAAACTTCGATCTTAAATCATGTCTATCTGACCATGATTTTTCTATCTTGTCCTAGTCCACTTGTGTTAAACTATCGATTTTGATCGTACTTAATAGTTGTGCCTTCATGATTTTGCTTCTCTATGTTGTAATTGAAAATTCATTCTATCTCGTGTCTATTTGATTCTTGATCATTGTTAGATCGTGTTATTCCAACTTCTTGTGTGTAATTATCGTACAGGGTCTCAAGGCTCAGAGAGCGTCTCAGAGTTGCACAGGATTGGCAGAAGTACTGGACAGATAGCATCAGACGGCCACTGGAGTTCGCAGTTGGGGATAGAGTGTTCCTGAAGATCTCTCCGACCCGTGGCATCTTTCCTTTCGACAGAGGCGGGAAGCTCAGTTCGAGATTCATCGGGCCTTTCGACGTGACGGTACGGATTGGCGAGGTGGCATATTGATTAGCGCTTCCAGCCAGCTTGGAGGGAGTGCATGATGTTTTCCATGTATTTCAGCTTCGATGCTACATTCTAGATCCGAGCCATGTGGTAGATTATTCAGAGCTAGCGGTGGGTCCGAGCTTGACCTACGAGGAGCAGCTAGTAGAGATCCTTGATCGGAGAGAGAAGCGCCTGCAGAACCAGACTATACCGCTTGTTCGAGTCATGAGGAGACATCACTCTCCGGGAGAGTCCACATGGGAGCGCAAAGATGAGATGCGAGAGCGTTATCCTAGTCTGTTTGCTCAATTGTATTTTAGTATTCAAAAAATCCGATTTCAATAAATGACTTGTGTTTGAATCTCTTTTGTGATTTACTAAGATTTATTTTGTGGGTCTACGAATTTCGAGGACGAAATTTTTTCAAGGGGGAGAGATTTGTAACTCCATATTTCCCATTTTTAGTGAAATTTAATTTTTTTAAAAATAATACTTCATTCTTTTTCCTATAAATAGATATTTTATGAATATTTTGGAGGGAAGGAAATTGGGAGCATGAATTTTTAAATTTAAAAGTTTGTTATAACTAACTTAGTAGTCCCCACTCAATTTTAAAATGTTCTAACTAATTTTCTTCAAAATCCTGCAATAAGTGAAAAGGAAGAGGGGGTTAGTGTAAAATTTATTGGGCGGAAGGGTTAATTTGTAATTTGGTTTGATGGGGGGTTTTATGCAAAAGTCCGTTCACTTTCGTTTAAAACTACAATACAGGAAGAGAGGGAGTGAACCATTCACTCTCATTCTTTTTTTCGGAGTTTAATTTCTCCTCTGCTCGATCTCTTCCGGAGCTCGGTGACCACGACGACGACGACTCGATCTCCGGCGACTAGGCTCTCTCGGCGAGCACGTCTACCACCACGGCTCTCCATGGCAGCGGCATTCATCTTAGGCGGCCAGCGCACGGCTACCATCTCGGACGGTGGCTTCCAGACTGTCGGCCGACTTAGTTTCTTCTCCAGCGGGGCTCTGTTCCCAAGATCGGCTGGATGATTCCTCCCCCGGTGGCGGATCAACAGGCCAGGCTGCGACTGATCGGTTCAAGTCAAATCCACGAGCCGCGACGGTGCGATGTTTCATCTCCGGCAGTTCTCTCCGGTGATCGGTGACGAGAGTCTCCCTCTCGGCAAAGTGGAGACTGAGCATCATCCTCCAGTGGCGCGTGACGGCTTCCAGCATCGGCTACTGCGAAGAACAGTTCTCCGACGATTCTTCCTTCTCGGCGGTCGAGCATCTTCCCGACAATTGAGCGGCAACTGTGCGCAAATCATCCCAGCGATCGATCTAGGAAGTTGACCATCTTTTTCGTCAATCGATCAAGATCAACGTTGGATCCAAGTCGTTCAAATCAACCGAAGATCGAAGGAGTATCGGTATGTTGACTCGATCCTTCTTTTAATTGCTCTGTTAATTAAGTTTGATCGGTTAGTTTTGTTTGGAAATTGATTGGTTCTTCCTTGATTCAATCAATGATCGGTATGGACTGTCTATTTCCTGTACGATGATGGTTTCCAGTTCGTTGAAATTCAAGAATCGACTCTAGAATTTTTTGTTTCGTCATGAGTATCAACTGTTTGATTATTTGGTCAAACCTGGATCTGTTCTTTATCGTGTCAGAGATCGAGTTTCCCTTATTTTCACTGATTCGAAGAGGATCTACTCTCCAGGTATAGTCTCCCTTTCTGTAAAATTCTTATTGGTTGTGTTGGTTTAATTGGAAATTAATAGAGTAATGACCAGGTGGTATCTGCGTTTGTGTGTCCTGTGTCAGCTGTTTAGACTGTTACTCGTGTCCTGAATATGTGTCCGGGGGATGATGGAGTATCAGGGACTGGGGCAGATTATGAACAAATACGGGATTGTGTCCAAGTGTTGACCAGGTAGGGAACAAGATTCGGGGAGTTTGATTTGTGTTCGGTACTGTGTGCATCTCAGTGATGTTTGTATCAGGCTATCGCGTGCGTGTCCAAGCTCTGTTCGTATTAGCTTTTGGTTCGTGTTTGGGGGATCGATTGATATAAGAATTTGGCGAGGGCAGAATTTTCATATTGAATCTATTGTTATATTATTGTATAATTTTGTCTATTTTAATTCATTGGTTGTATAATTTGTTTGGTTTAGGAGTGTGGTCAGGCTGAGTAAAACCTAGCTGGTATGGGTGTAGAGGTCCATTGGGTTGGGTACGAGGCTAAGTACCAGGAAGATAGATGCTTGGCGGGTTGGTCATTGAATATTTTATATCTAGATTGAGTGTTCTTCTGGGATTGGATGGGAAACCTAACTATATTTGGTTGCTTTAGATTTCAATTGATCTTTTCAATTGTATTTTTCCCTTTCAAGGTGTATATTTTTGTTTGGGATGAAGGAAATTATTTGAACTTCTGTATAATTCTTAGAAGGTTTAATAGGCTTAACTATGTGATCTATTCCTTTTTATTTGTCCATAATTGTTAATTTCGAATTATGCACGGATGTTCACTTGAATAGTCTTATAGAGTTTTTGTTTGCTTGATTGGAAGTTAGTTACTGCCTTACGAAGTCATGTAAGGTCTTTGATAACTAAATGATTTCTCAGTATTGTTTCTCCTGGTGTTAGTCGGCCCCTCCTTTCTATCGAAAGATTGGAACCAAGTTTATTTAATTTGGAGAACATGTGAATTTAGTATAATTTTTAGTGACATACTGAAATTCGTCCATTGTTAGTTGCAAAGCCCACATTTCTATACTCCCTTGTAAGGACTAACCTAAATTAGAATTCATCACATTCTATAACCCTAGATTTAACGTGTGAACCTGTGAGTTAAAACCTACTTAGACTAAGTCAAGTTCTATGGACTAGTATTTCCAATCATGTGTTTTGGTAGCACTAGTAATTGTTATATTTAGCCAAATGATTTTATGAATGATCTTTTGAATAATAATTAATTACATAAGTATTATTTCTATAACTATTATTCTATATCTAGTTAGATTGGAGTATAGTTGGTATACTTTATAAATATTTCATAGTTAATCAAGGCTAGAAGAAAGATAACTGGTGATACTTGTTTGGAACTTAACCCCATTGTACCTATTATTTAGGAGGACATCCACCTCTACTTCCTTTCTTGGTCACCCGGAGCAAGGCAAGTACTTTTCTCTGGTTTTGTGCATTTACATATCTTGTACCTTTCTTGTGACACGTTATGACACGATATCATGTACCCCTGTACTCATCTATTCTATGTTCTTGTACTTACTTGTGTCGGGTGGGGAAATACACTAGCCATATGACCAAACCCAGGTTACTATATTCATGTAGATAGCTTAGGTCTCGCATCGTGCACGCGGGCCCTAAGCCGTACCATATTTATGTACTCTTGTACATGCTCCAGTTAGCGACGGATTTGCCGTCGAACAGTAGTCGGAAACTGGTAATATCCGTCGCTCAACGGTCACTAGTCCGTCGCTAACTGAGAATATTTTGAAAAAAAATTACAGAGCTTTCCCTGTTCGCAAAAATATGCATAAACCAAACCAATATATAATGCACACCAATTATCCAATAATCACATAAACCAAATATATAATGCACACCAATTATCCAAGAATCATATAGACCAAATATGCACATACGAATTTAATGCACACCAATTATCCAAGAATCATATGGACCAAACCAAATTAATATAAAATAGACATCAATTATCCTGAAGAGTAACCTAATATCCGTCGTTATAATCCGATCATAGCACAAATATTCCAAAATTCCCACAAATATTCTAAAATTCCCACAAATATTCCAAAATTTCCACAAATATTCCAAAACACATAGGAAAATTGACTTTGGCCTCAACAAAGACCACAAGTCAGACGATGAATCCTCACAGCCAGGGATCGTAGTTGCGTTGAAGCATGTACAATTCTATCAGCCACTTTGTATACGAAGGCTCAATCTGGTTGAGGTCTTCTGTAGGGACATGAGGGTCGATCTCGATACTACTACTCTCTGACGGTGGCTCCTCCTTAACTTCAAGCTTGGGAGCAATCTCTTCCCTGATGGTCATCGGTTCTTCCTTGACCTCGACCTTTGGTAACACCTTCTCCTTAACAGTCACCGGCTCTTGTTTGACGACGGGAACTTCCTCTGTGTCGACCTCCAAGGGTTTCTTGCCTCGACCCCTTCCTCTACTAGCAGCACCACCTCGACGAGTCCTAGGAGCCATCTTTCTGACAACATAAATTTTCATATAGGGTAAAGAAATTTACTCAAATTATAAAAGTTGTGACGTTGGCTTTTTGTGTTCATCATCATTAGAGGGAGCAGCACTGGAAAAGCTGTGACATTGGTAGCATGAGAGAGTAAAAATCTGTATCACAAGACTAACAGAATTACTATGTAATCATGTACTCACCAATAACCGGATGTAACTGGAGTCGTTGGGCCTATCGTGCAGTAATTGGTGGATCCGCTGGTATAGGTCGGATGTACTTAGTATCTAGTGTATCAGATTAGTATCGGTCTATCGGTTTGGTATAGGACGTATCATATTGGTATTAGATTTAACAAATTGGTATCGTCCTATATCCGATATGTACATGTATCGACCGAATAGCTAGGATTTATATTGGCCTTATCAATTTGGTATCGGTCATATCCGATAGGTATCGGCCGTGTTGGATTAGTATAGACCATTTCTGTTATATCCCTCGGCAATGATGATACGACAACCTATCCAAGTACAGTTGTTAATAAACCTTCCACGATACCTATCGGATATGACCGATACCAAATCGATAAGGCCAATATGAATCCTAGCTATACGGCCGATACATATCGGATAGGATGATACCAATTCGCTAAGACCAATACCAACCGATACGGCCCATACCAAAACGATAGATCGATACTAATCCGATACGGTCAATACTTATAAGTATCTATGGTCCAGGAGGTTGATCCGCTAGTACATCCATGTACGATCAATGAAGTAACGATCCATTTCAATTTAGATGTGAAAATCTGTATCGTAAGACAAACTAAACATAATCAGTTCTATTTCACATGCTTAATTGCCAAGTATGGGAACGAATGGCTCAGAACACAACCCAAAATTTATTCTAGCATACATTAGTGTGAATCGTCTATATTCTGTACATATGGTGTAGTATATGTTCTTATCGTATCTAGTATCCGAAGGATATAACAGAATCAAGATGAACTCACATAATGTAATACTAAGACATCATCTACTACTATACAAGATATAGTGATAGGTTGTCGTATCATCATTGCCGAGGGATGAGGGTCGGAGGAAAGTCAACTTTATCTACGGATACATAGTTTTTGCCTCGCCAGTCGAATGGCTTAATTGCCAAGTATGGAAACTAATGGCTCAAAATACAACCCAAAATTCATTCTAGCATACATTAGTGTGAATCATCTATGTTCTGTACATATGGTGTGGTATATATTCTTATCGTATCTAGTATCTGAAGGATATAAAAGAATCAAGATGAACTCACATAATGTAATACTAAGACATCATCTACTACTATATAAGATATAGTGATAGGTTGTCGTATCATCATTGCCGAGGGATGAGGGTCAGAGGACAGTCAACTTTATCTACGGATACATAGTTTTTGCCTCGCCAGTCGAATGGCTTAATTGCGAAGTATGGGAACAAATGGCTCAGAACACAACCTAAAATTCATTCTAGCATACATTAGTGTGAATCATCTATGTTCTGTACATATGGTGTAGTATATGTTCTTATCGTATCTAGTATCTGAAGGATATAACAGAATCAAGATGAACTCATATAATGTAATACTAAGACATCATCTACTACTATATAAAATATAGTGATAGGTTATCGTATCATCATTGCCGAGGAATGAGGGACGGAGGACAGTCAAATTTATTTACGGATACATAGTTTCTACCTCGCTAGTCGAATGGCTTAATTGCCAAGTATGGGAACGAATGGCTCAGAACACAACCCAAAATTCATTCTAGCATACATTAGTGTGAATCAACTATGTTCTGTATATATGGTGTAGTATATGTTCTTATCGTATCTAGTATCTGAAGGATATAATAGAATCAAGATGAACTCACATAATGTAATACTAAGACATCATCTACTACTATATAAGATATAGTGATAGGTTGTCGTATCATCATTGCCGAGGGATGAGGGTCGGAGGACGGTCAACTTTATCTACGGATACATAGTTTCTGCCTCGCCAGTCGAATGGCTTAATTCCCAAGTATGGGAACGAATGGCTCAGAACACAACCCAAAATTCATTCTAGCATACATTAGTGTGAATCATCTATGTTCTGTACATATGGTGTAGTATATGTTCTTATCGTATCTAGTATCTGAAGGATATAACAGAATCAAGATGAACTCACATACTGTAATACTAAGACATCATCTACTTCTATATAATATATAGTGATAGGTTGTCGTATCATCATTGCCGAGGGATGAGGGTAGAGGGACAAATATCGCTCGAGTGAGCCAAATGCATGCAGCCACTTCCCTCCCTCCATTCACCCTCTCCCTCTCTCATGCTATCAATGTCACAACTTTTCCACCTCAAGTTCTGATCAAGCATTTTCCTTCTCCTCTCCTCCACTATGACTCTGAACCCATCTGCTCCTCCCTACTTCCCTTCTTCTTATTTGACTCTCTCAGCCACATATGATATCCAGCTCAAGTGTAGAGTCAGGGGAGAAGAAGTGGGCAGGAAGAGGAGGGGGAAGCAGCACAGCCGGCGGCATGATCCGGAGGAAGTACAGAGGTTTTCTTCAACATACGTAGGAGAACTATAAGGATATATCTTTTCACAACATGTCACCTTGTCAAAGACCCTTAATGTGACAACAACGTTACCGCGGTGTCGGAAGACTAATATGTCATAATTTTCTAACCCGTGTGTTTTGACATAATCCTCCAATCTCTTTCCTGCTATGTAATAATGCAAGATTACTACATAGGAGGAAAGAGTTGGGAGGATTATGTCAAAACATACGGCTTAAAAACTTATGACATGTTAGTCTTCCGACACCGCGGTAACATGATATTCACATGAAGGGTCTTTGACAAGGTGACATGTTGTGAAAAGATATATCCTTATATTTCTCCTATGGATGTTGAAGAAAAACTCTGTACTTCCTTCCGGTCATGCCGTCGGCTGTGCTGCTTCCCCCTCCTCTTCCTGCCTACTTCTTCTCCTCCGACTCTACACTTGAGCTGGATATCATATGTGGCTGAGAGAGTCAAATAAGAAGAAGGGAAGTAGGGAGGAGTAGATGGGTTCAGAGCGATGGTGGAGGAGAGAAGAAGGAAGATGCTTGATCAGAATGGATGGCTCAGAATACAACCCAAGATTCATTCTAGCATACATTAGTGTGAATCATCTATGTTATGTACATATGGTGTAGTATATGTTCTTATCGTATCTAGTATCTGAAGAACGTAACAGAATCAAGATGAACTCACATAATGTAATACTAAGACATCATCTACTACTATATAAGATATAGTGATATGTTGTCGTATCATCATTGCCGAGGGATGAGGGTCGAAGGACAGTCAACTTTATCTACAGCTACATAGTTTCTGCCTCGCCAGTCGAATGGCTGCAGGGACTATGTCCTGATCACCATGTCGTACCGTAGACTAATACAAATGGAGATGGAAATATCTGTCGCTAACCGGTCTCTAGTCCGTCGATAACTGAGAATTGTTTTGAAAAAAAATTGTAGCACTTTCTCTGTTCACAAAAATATACATAAACCAAACCAATATATAATGCACACCAATTATCCAACAATCACATAGACCAAAAATATAATGCACACCAATTATCCAAGAATCACATAGACCAAAGCCTCCGACCCAAGCTAGCCGCCCAGCCCCCGATGCCCCAGCCCCAAGCCCGCCGCCAAGTCCCCGACGCCCCCGCCCCAAGCCCACCGCCCAGCCCCCGACCCAAGCCAGCCGCCCAACCCCCGACGCCCCAGCCCCAAGCCCGCCGCCCAGCCTCCGACGCCCCCGCCACAAGCCCGCCGCCCCCGCTGCCCCTATACGACACCGCGAGAGAGAGAGAGAGAGAGAGGGAGAGAGAGAGAGAGAGAGAGAGAGAGATCGAGAGAGAGATCGAGAGAGAGAGGGGATTACCTTCGGAAGAGAGAGAGGAGAGGACGCCGACGCCGACACCGACGCCGATCACCGAAGCCGCGGGAGAGAGAGAGAGAGAGAGAGAGAGAGAGAGAGAGAGAGAGAAGAGAGAGTAAATTTGGGGGGAATGCGAAAAGTTCCCTCCGCCGTTTTATTTAAAGTCTGGAACGTATATTTAGCGAGGGACTCGCGACGGCTCATAACCCGTCGTCGGTTAGTCACAATTATTGATACTTGCCGACTGAATATCCATCGCTACGTAGTCGAAAAAAATGTCCTGCCAATTTTCTACACAATTCTTGCCAAATAATCGACTGAGTAGCGACGACTGGCCTTCCGTCGCTATATCTCCGACACCCTAGCGACGGATGTGCGACCTCCCCCCCTAAAATTAAAATAAAAAATGTAAAGGCGTGTGGTCGATAAACCGTCGGCGAGCGGCCACGAAGCCGTCGCTAACGCCGACTGAAAATTTTCGTCGCTAATATTCCGTCGCTAATTTACTGTATTTTGGTAGTGAAAGTGTCGCCACACTCAGACAACGCCTCATCAGCCGCGTTATCAGACTCAGATACTGACCATTTATGTCTTCTACCGCCATCCAAAATAGCGATTCAAGGAGTGCCGCTAGAGACTCGGAGTCTGCCTGTTTCGTGGATCGCCCGTCCACCAAATGAAGGATTGCCAGCAAGTCACAGATCATAATAGCCAAGGAGCATCAGGATCTCAGCAGCTAGTACGCCAGCAGCAAAATATTCTTGTCAGAGGCCCTGTACTCCAACACTAGCAGAAGATTCGGACTCACATCCAGTCAGTAACCTATTGCAAATACTACCACCGCCTAGGACACCACTACAATAAGTGCCACAAAAGACGGAGGCTATGCTTGTAGTACGGATCGCCTGCCAACCAAGTCAAGGATTGCTAGAGACCGCTGATCATATTGCCCAAGGACAAGAACGAGGAGCACCAGTATCACAGAAGAAGGACCCGCCTCTCGAGATTCAGCAAACGCATGGAGCACTACCGTAGGGACCAGCCTACGTCAGGATAGCTGAATACGTTGAAGAGATTCCAGTCTGGGAGGAATACTGAAGACAGGCTGAAGGCAGATGATTTCTCTTACATGGTTGGGGAAAACCATGTATCTTGATTCGCAATCCAGCCTCCCCTTAAATTCCTTGAGGCACCTAGATTATTTCTTGACACTTCTTGTCTGAAACCTTGGTTGTTGTCAAAACTTATTTCGAGATATTATTTTCTATTTCGGTAAACTTGTTTCAGATCTACAATTTGATAATTGTTTGAAATCCATTAATAGATGTCGTTTGCATATTTATCATTCCTGACCTTGTTTCCTAGTGATGGCTCATATTTGCAAATTTTGTTCCTTTATCAAACTTCGTGTTAATTGATATTTAATCGCTTCTCGAGATTTCATTTCGAAATCCTGTACCTTATTCGAAACTTGTTTAAAGCTCCGTCCTATGCAGCACATTGTTTAGGATCCCTATGAGGGTTGTGAAGATTTCGTTTCTTATTTTAGATTTGTATCCACAATTCGATGCTTGTGACTTTGATTTCTTATTTTAGATTCCTATTCCCCCATTGATTTCTTTTTCTGCTTGTGACTTTGATTTCATTCTAGATTTTAAGACCCTGTTTCCTATTTCGAGACTTTGCTTTCGTTCGTGATTTTGTCTCATATCAAAGATTTTTTAGGCTTTGAAACTTCAGTTCCTACTCGCGACTCGATGAGACCTTGTTCCCTATTCGATATCTTGTTTCCTCGTCAAGATTTTCTATTCGAGATTTTATTTCCTAATCACGACTTTGTTGATATTGGTTTTCTACTTTTGACCTTGTATTCTATTGGAGGTTGTTTTTCCTTCGAGATTTTGTTCGAGATTTCGTTGTTATTTGAGATATTGTTGAACCTTGTTTCCGTTACGAGATTTTATTCCTTATTTTGAGACTTTGTCTTTTGTCTGATACCTTGCTTTATGCCACCTTTTAGACTTCGTTACCAACCCAGGATGACGTTCCATATACGGGATCTTGTTATCATCCCGAATTCCTTTGAGATTTCGGTTACTATTTGAAACTTTGATTCCCTGTTCAAGATTCTAAATTTTCCTGGTTGTCCTTTTGTACTCACTACTCTTTGATTTGATTCCGTGTTGCTTCATAGTACCTAATAAACCCTTATATTCTAATAGACAGGTAACCTTACCATTTTCGTGACTTGGACTATTGAAACTTATTTTGATTCCTTGAAATTCTTCTATGGATAAAGTTCAAAGACTATTCGATGACCTACTAGGGTGTGGCAGTGCGCCCTGCAGCCGTTATCTGGATTGCGGAGACCGAAAGTTTACTGCAGCCAGCAGCGCACTGGCGAGACAGGAACTCTAAGTTGAAGTGATTTCAGACATTCATAAGTTTTCGAGTATTATTGAGACTTTATCTTATTTTTTATACCTTTGATATCTTGGGTGGTTTCAACAATGATTGTTGGAAAATGGATAAGGTTGACAGAATATTCGATGACATATTGTTATTTGAGTCACGGAGCCGAATGTCCACTGCAGTCAGATATATACTGGCAGGGTAGGGATTCTAAGCAAAGTGATTTCAAATACCTATATGTTCTTGGATATCATGGAGACTATATTCCATTTTTATATAATTATTAGTTTTCGAGAATCATAAATCCTTGCACGTTTATCCTGATTTCATCTATATCTCCTGAGTATTTCGTACGTTTCTTCAATCAACCCTTGCTAATTTCCCTTCTAGCATTTTATCGTTAGATCACTGAATTCCTCAAAATTATACGTTGCTAGATTTTGATTCCATACTTCGTTTGTGTCTTGTCTAAACTTCGATCTTAAATCATGTCTATCTGACCATGATTTTTCTATCTTGTCCTAGTCCACTTGTGTAAAACTATCAATTTTGATCGTACTTAATAGTTGTGCCTTCATGATTTTGCTTCTCTATGTTGAAAATGAAAATTCATCCTATCTCGTGTCTATTTGATTCTTGATCATTGTTAGATCGTGTTATTCCAACTTCTTGTGTGTAATTATCGTACAGGGTCTCAAGGCTCAGAGAGCGTCTCAGAGTTGCACAGGATTGGCAGAAGTACTGGACGGATAGCATCAGACGGCCACTGGAGTTCGCAGTTGGGGATAGAGTGTTCCTGAAGATCTCGCCGACCCGAGGCGTCTTTCGTTTCGACAGAGGCGGGAAGCTCAGTCCGAGGTTCATCGGGCCTTTCGACGTGACAGTACGAATTGGCGAGGTGGCATATTGACTAGCGCTTCCAGCCAGCTTGGAGGGAGTGCATGATGTTTTCCATGTATCTCAGCTTCGATGCTACATTCTAGATCCGAGACATGTGGTAGACTATTCAGAGCTAGCGGTGGGTCCGAGCTTGACCTACGAGGAGCAGCCAGTAGAGATCCTTGATCAGAGAGAGAAGCGCCTGCGGAACCAGACTATACCGCTTATTCGAGTCATGAGGAGACATCACTCTCCGGGAGAGTCCACATGGGAGCGCAAAAATGAGATGCGAGAGCGTTATCCTAGTCTGTTTGCTTAATTGTATTTTAGTATTCAAAAAATCTAATTTCAATAAATGACTTGTGTTTGAATCTCTTTTATGATTTACTGAGATTTATTTTGTGGGTCTACGAATTTCGACGACGAAATTTTTTCAAGGGGAAGAGATTTGTAACTCCATATTTTCCATTTTTAGTGAAATTTAATTTTTTTTAAAAATAATACTTCATTCTTTTTCCTATAAATAGATATTTTATGAATATTTTGGAGGGAAGGAAATTGGAAGCATGAATTTTTAAATTTAAAAGTTTGTTATAACTAACTTAGTGGTCCCCACTCAATTTTAAAATGTTCAAACTAATTTTCTTCAAAATCCTGCAATAAGTGAAAAAGAAGAGGGGGTTAGTGTAAAATTTATTGGGCGGAAGGGTTGATTTGTAATTTGGTTTGATGGGGGGTTTTATTCAAAAGTCCGTTCACTTTCGTTTAAAACTACAATACAGGAAGAGAGAGAGTGAACCATTCACTCTCATTCTTTTTTTCAGAGTTTAAGTTCTCCTCTGCTCGATCTCTTCCGGAGCTCGGTGACCACGACGACGGCGACTCGATCTCCGGTGACTAGGCTCTCTCGGCGAGCATGTCTACCACCGCGGCTCTCCATGGCAGCGGTGAGAGGCATGGCGTCGACAGCAGCGTTCATCTTAGGCGGCCAGCGCACGGCTACCATCTCGGGCGATGGCTTCCAGACTGTTGGTCGACTTAGCTTCTTCTCCAGTGGGGCTCTGTTCCCAAGATCGGCTGGATAATTCCTCCCCGGGTGGCGGATCAACAGGCCAGGCTGCGACTGATCGGTTCAAGTCGAATCCACGAGCCGCGACGGTGCGATGTTTCATCTCCGACAGTTCTCTCCGGTGATCGGTGACGAGAGTCTCTCTCTCGGCAAAGTGGAGACTGAGCATCATCCTCCAGTGGCGCGTGACGGCTTCCAGCATCGGCGACTGCGAAGAACAGTTCTCCGACAATTCTTCCTTCTCGGCGGTCGAGCATCTTCCCGACAATTGAGCGGCAACTGTGTGCAAATCATCCCAGCGATCGATCTAGGAAGTTGACCAACCTTTTCATCAATCGATCAAGATCAACGTCGGATCCAAGTCATTTAAATCAACCGAAGATCGAAGGAGTATCGGTATATTGACTCGATCCTTCTTTTAATTGCTCTGTTAATTAAGTTTGATCGGTTAGTTTTGTTTGGAAATTGATTGGTTCTTCCTTGATTCAATCAATGATCGGTATGGACTGTCAATTTCCTGTACAATGATGGTTTCCAGTTCGTTGAAATTCAAGAATCGACTCTAGAATTTTTTGTTTCGTCATGAGTATTAACAGTTTGATTATTTGGTCAAACCTGGATCTGTTCTTTATCGTGTCAGAGATCGAGTTTCCCTTATTTTCACTGATTGGAAGAGGATCTACTCTCCAGGTATAGTCTCCCTTTCTGTAAAATTCTTATTGGTTGTGTTGGTTTAATTGGAAATTAATAGAGTAATAACCAGGTGGTATCTGCGTTTGTGTGTCCTGTGTCAGCTGTTGAGACTGTTACTCGTGTCCTGAATATGTGTCCGGGGGATGATGGAGTATCAGGGACTGGGGCAGATTATGAACAAATACGGGATTTTGTCCAAGTGTTGACCAGGTATGGAACAAGATTCGGAGAGTTTGATTTGTGTTCAGTACCGTGTGCATCTCAGTGATGTTTGTATCAGGCTATCACGTGCGTGTCCAAGCTCTGTTCGTATTAGCTTTTGGTTTGTGTTTGGAGGATCGATTGATATAAGAATTTGGCGAGGGCAAAATTTTCATATTGAATCTATTGTTATATTATTGTATAATTTTGTCTATTTTAATTCATTTTGTATAATTTGTTTGGTTTAGGAGTGTGGTCAGGCTGAGTAAAACCTAGCTGGTGTGGGTATAGAGGTCCATTGGTTTGGGTACGAGGCTCAGTACCAGGGAGATAGATGCTTGGCGGGTTGGTCATTGAATATTTTATATCTAGACTGAGTGTTCTTCTGGGATTGGATAGGAAACCTAACTATATTTGGTTACTTTAGATTTCAATTGATCTTTTCAATTGTATTTTTCCCTTTCAAGGTGTATATTTTGGTTTGGGATGAAGGAAATTATTTGAACTTCTGTATAATTCTTAGAAGGTTTAATAGGCTTAACTATGTGTTCTATTCCTTTTTATTTGTCGATAATTGTTAATGTCGAATTATGCACGGATGTTCACTTGCATAGTCTTGTAGAGGTTTTGTTTGCTTGATTGGAAGTTAGTTACTGCCTTACGAAGTCATGTAAGGTCTTTGATAACTAAATGATTTCTCAGTATTGTTTCTCCTGGTGTTAGACGGCCCCTCCTTTCTATCGAAAGATTGGAACCAAGTTTATTTAATTTGGAGAACATGTGAATTTAGTATAATTTTCAGTGACCTACTGAAATTCGTCCATTGTTAGTTGCAAAGCCCACATTTCTATACTCCCTTGTAAGGACTAACCTAAATTAGAATTAATCACATTCTATAACCCTAGATTTAACGTGTGAACCTGTGAGTTAAAACCTACTTAGACTAAGTCAAGTTCTAAGGACTAGTATTTCCAATCATGTGTTTTGGTAGCACTAGTAATTGTTATATTTAGCCAAATGATTTTATGAATGATCTTTTGAATAATAATTAATTACATAAGTATTATTTCTATAACTATTATTCTATATCTAGTTAGATTGGAGTATAGTTGGTATACTTTATAAATATTCCATAGTTAATCATGGCTAGAAGAAAGATAGCTGGTGATACTTGTTTGGAACTTAACCCCATTGTACCTATTATTTAGGAGGACATCCACCTCTACTTCCTTTCTTGGTCACCCGGAGCAAGGCAAGTACTTTTCTATGGTTTTGTGCATTTATATATCTTGTACCTTTCTTGTGACACGTTATGACACGATATCCTGTACCCCTGTACTCATCTATTCCATGTTCTTGTACTTACTTGTGTCGGGTGGGGAAATACACTAGCCATATGACCAAACCCAGGTTACTATATTCATGTAGATAGCTTAGGTCTCGCATCGTGCACGCGGGCCCTAAGCCGTACCATATTCATGTACTCCTGTACATGCTCCTGTACTCACCCCAGTCGGTCACATGGACTAGTTGTATTTCAAACATGGTACACTTATCATGTCTTGTACTTCAGGATTATAGTTTCATTCCTGTACATTACATTTTTTGTACTTTATATTTTTCTATACTTTACATTCTTGTATTGTAGTTCCTGTACTTTATTTCCTGTACTTACATTCCTGTACCTTCCTGTTCATTTTTAGTATTTCATTTTCTTGTACACCTGTACGTATTTTCATATCATGTTCTTGTCCATTACTTAGAACTGTACTTTGCTCCGCTCCTGACTTGATATGTTGCAGGTGTACTTGCAGGATATCATTCTATCATATGGGCCAGAGCCCGGGACATTAGCTGAGCAGGATGGAGACATGACTTAGCTAGAGGCTTCAGGTTTAGACTGTTAGCTTTACTCTTAGATATTGTTTAGAGTTCATAGTACATTTTATTCCAGATGACTAGTACATTTATGATATATATGGATTATGGTGATCTTCTGGGATCGTATGTAGATGCTGTGATTGTGTATATTTATGTTATCTGGTTAGATTTCCCTAGCTTGGTACAACTTACTTCGTCGTGTCTAACGACGAAGGCTGGACATGTCCGGCTCATGTTCGATTATTCGGGAGTGGGTCATGAGAAAGTGAATTGGTGTCTTTGAAAGATCAGAAATCCTCTCTATTTATAGTTTTTCCAAAGACAGAATTCAGGCAGAATTTGGACAGAACTCTTTGTAACCAACTGCAACTGAAGGGAGACCAAGTTCAAATCAAACGTTCACATAACGTTCACCATGGTCGAACTCTGGCCGAGTTCTGTCAGGGTTTGGTCAGTTTGATTTTGTGAAAAATTATTTTGGCTTTTTGAAAAAATCCTTCATAAGCTTTTTGTAACATAGATGTTTTCCAAAAACATAGGTCATTTTAAAAAGATAGGTCAGTTTTGAAAAATGATTTCGGATAGCCTATTTGCCAGTACGACGTGGTGTACAAAGTATTCCTAGACTCAATAAAAATGAAAATTATATTGCTTTAAGGAAATACAATTTTGAGTGGCAAACAGATCTTCGGTCTTGAACTGAGTAGATATCCATCGTATATCGAGACAGACTTTGATCAATTATTAAAATTAGGTTTGACCATGACCAATGGGCCAACAATGGTAAACATAATCGTGAGCATGATCCTACATAGTATAGAATTCTGCTTTGTGGGTTGTAAAGAAGCAACTCAGAGGTAATGTGGACATGGTTGTTCTCCTACTGGGATGCAACGGAACAACTGGTTTCCAGAAGAACTTGATTGTCAAAGAAGGGGAGTGAACTTGGTTATCAGGTTCACAAATTCTCTTACTAGGGAGAAGAAAGTATATTTTGAAAGATGTCAAGAATAGTACTTCGTTAGGGACTTGCCATTGATGGGCATCATGAACAAGTCTCCATTAGGTTGAGCGAGACGGTAAGCACCGTTTGAGTATACCGTCTCTATGATGAAGGGTCCTTCCCATTTGGGTTCGAACTTTCTCGGTGTCTTGTGAGTCATCCCCATCGGTCGCCTGACTGCCAGACCCAGGTCGTCTACTTGAAAAGTCCACTGTTTGACTCTTCTGTTGAAAGCCTGTGAAATGCGGGCTTGATGAAGTTCGATGCGCTGTTGAGCCAAGAGGAGTTTTTCATCCAACGCTTCCAACTCTTGTAGACGGCGACATTGATTGTCTTCTTCGGTCAACTGGTTCGTCATCGCCACTCAAAGTGAGAGTATCTGGATCTTTAGAGGCAGTACTGCTTCGCTTCTATAGACCAAAAAGAATGGTATGTTACCCATCGGGGTCCGTACCGTCGTACAAAAGGCCAAAGGCATTCACCAAGCTTCTCGTCCTAGTCACGCTTGTTGGATGACACGACCTTTTTGAGTAGCTTGACGATGGTTTTATTAAAAGCTTCGGCCAATCCATTTGTTGTCGGATTGTAGACAGATGATGCCATATTCTGAATACGATTCTTGTCGCAGAATCTATAGAACGCATAGCTGATGAATTGTTGACCGTTGTCGTGGATGATCCTCTGGGCCACCCCGAAATGGTAGATGACATGATGCTTGATGAAGCTGATCACTTTTGAGCTTTTTACCTCTATCAATGGTACTGCTTCTGCTCATTTAGAGAAGTAGTCGGTGATTGCTAGGATAAAACGGTGTCCCCTGGATGAGGGAGGGGTAATAGGTGTCACGACCCGCACCCCCTTTTCGAGATACGAGTACGCGTCCAAGCCCAGCCTATGCCGTTGTGTCGGCGGTAGTATGTTGTCTAGCCACAATGTTCATATCATATAAAATATAACTTCATTGCTCATTCACATTGCTACAACATTTACAAGATTTATATTTAACTAAATACCACATGTCACAAAATCTATTACAGCAATTCTAACTAGTCTCTAGGTTTGGCCTCCAAGACATCTCAAACTCCACCCGAAGAAACCCAAAGCAAGAGAGCAAGTCATCAAGAATCTGTCAACTAAAAAAAATAGGTTTCCAGTCAGGAATTGAACAAGCTCACCATAACACCACACTACATAATATAATATACATGCATGAAGGAAATAATAATAAGGAGAACGAACTATATGCATGACACGAAAGAGTATAGTTATAACATAAAGACAACATGATAGTCGACTCAATGGAAAAAAATGAACGAACAATATAGCAACAAGAGGTCACGTGTACTGTGTATTTTAGAATACAAGTGTTCCGCATGTGAATGGGTTAGGACATCCGGCAGTCGGTACGTGAGGTGCAACGACTGCTATCAATATTGACATTGAGAAAATAGTACATTGCGTAGACCACATGCATACTAGTTGTATTCCCCCTCCCGACAATCTCACAAGTACATGTCCAACACGATTAACATTAACAATACGACAAACGAGAATCATGATAAACTAGAAATTAGGCATGAACATGTATATTATAACAACTCTAACTCTCGTGCACAAGCGGTAATCATGATCAGTCAAAGCAGTGACAACATGAAATATAAAGATGTAACAGTGAAAAAAAATGTGAAGATACATGCAGTACAAAATAAAGGTAATATAATGCTATAGTAAAACTTGCCTTGAGTTGGTTGCAGTTGACGTGCGGTATGATTGTGTTGGCACAAATAGTCGTAGATGCCAAACATACACAAGATGATCTCAATTGATGAGACGAGCCTCTAAAATAAAAATAAAACATAAAATATTTTGGAAAATTGTTGAGAAAAATATATAATGTGTACTTTTTCATCAGCGTTCCGAAACTTTAAACGGATTGTGATTCCGATTCCTGGTTCTCCCGGAATCTCGAAAACACCGAAACGTGTCAAATTTCGGACAACTGACACTGCACGAATTTTTTAGAAAATTTAGTTAAAATTATTTGAAAAGAAAATCTATATTCAAGAAATATACCTCAAGAAGGTTACAACAAAAAAAACTGGAGGTCAAACGGATTCCGTAGTTGGAAGTTATGGCCCTTCGAAGTTGATAAAACATTTAAAAAGGAAGGCTGAATTTATGACGAATTTGAGGTAATATGACGAAAAAAGAGAGAAATTTTGGAAAAGAAGGTATGAGAGATGATTTTATTTTATAGGTTCAATATATATAGATAATGGAAAGCAATTAGTGAATTAGGATATGATTAGAACTCAATCAATAAAGATATGATTAGGATTACCAACTAATTTGGATAGAAATATGATTAGTTCAAATAAGAAATAATCTATCTAATACTAGATATGATTCAAATAGGATTAGAATTTCCACTACCAAAATTTATCATTTTAGCGACGGCCACATCCGTCGCTAAGATGACGGTAATTACTATTAGCGACTGATTGCCGACGGATATTGGCCAAAAAAATCCGTCGACAATCAGCTCGTCGCTAATAACCTTCCGTCGCTACATTATCGTCACATGACGGAATAGCGACGTATATTCGACGTCACAATACGAAACATTAGCGACGCCTTTCCGACGGACTGTCGTCTACTTCAGCTTTTAAGTACTGAACTGTGTAGGCTATAGCGACGTAAATTTCCGTCGATAAACCGTCGTAAGAGCGTATCAGATCGTATCATTTCGTCGCTAATCCGTCGCAATTCGTCGGTAATTAACGACGAATTTGCGACGGTATTCTGACGGACTTTCCGTCGAGCAGGTTCTGGAAATGCTTGGCATTTCCAGCACGATGGCGACGGAATAGTAGTCGCTAACCCGTCGCTACCACGACGCCACAGCGACGGATTGCTGACTGATTATCCGTCGCCATGGTTCTGAAAATGTTATGCATTTCCAGAACCATGTCGACAGATTTTCCGTCGCTACGCCGTCACTATATAGAGCGACTGATTAGAGGCTGACTACCAGTCGCCCTGGCGACGGCCGTTCCGTCGCTAAGCCGTCGAAGCTTATACCACCAGAACGTTGTCGACGGATAATCCGTCGATAACCCGTCGCTGCCTGGAAACAGTTTAAAAACTCCAGATAGCGACGGATTATCCGTCGAAAACCCGTCGGCAACTGGGAATATCCGTCGCTAAACGGTCACTAGTCCGTCGCTAACTGGGTTTTTTGGGAAAAAACAATTGCAGCACTTTCCCTGTTCACAAATATATGCATAAACCAAACCAATATATAATGCACACCAATTATCCAGCAATCACACAGACCAAATATATAATGCACACCAATTATCCAAGAATCACATAGACCAAGTAATGCACATACGACCAATTATCCAAGAATCACAGACCAAACCAAATTAATAGAAAATAAATATCAATTATCCTAAAGAGTAACATAATATCCGGTGCTATAAGCCGATTATAGCACAATTAGTTCAAAGCTCTCACAAATAATCTAAATTTTCTTAATACAATATTTTAAGAAGAAGGAGGACGATTGTCCGTTCCCGTATTCGACCGACGCATATACTCCTCCACAAGGTACGGAGGCAAGGCGTCGTAGACAGCGCTCGCAAGTCGGCGAAGCTGCTCTGCGGACATGAGATCCAGGAGTGTCGTCACAGCCGTAGGCGGTAGCACAGGGGCTTCAGGGTTGAAAGAAAGATGGCCCATGGAAGACGGACCGACACCTGCAGTCGACGGACCAGGAGCAGACGGACGAGCACCATCAGCAGACGTACAGGCAGCAGCAGACGGACCGGCAGCAGACGGACCAGCAGCAGCAGACGCAGACGAAAAGTGTGTGGCAAATTGCTCCCGCAAGGACGACACCGCCTCGTGCAGCTGCGTAAGCTGCGACCTAACATCATCGTCTGCCCGGGCCACGGGAGGAGGCGGTGTCGGTAGAAATCTCTGAGTCGCCAAATGCAATGGCCCTAGGGAGCCGACTTCGTACATGAACCCTTTCTTAAAGCCACCGACGGTATCTACGAAAAAGTCGTTCCGAGCGGCCAAAGAAGAGGGCGTCCGGAAGGGCGTCGTTTTACCGACATCCTCGGTGTCAGTTAACTGAGTCCAACTAAGGGCCTCACGATACGCAGCCTATCAAATGAATGTGTTTATATTATAAGATTTACCTAAGTTGTAATCTAAATCCTATGTTTCACTAAGTTAAGTGTGAATCCTAAGTTTACCTAAGTTATAGTCCGAATACTTTAAATTCTAACGTTAATCTCATAAACATAAGTACTTACATCAGTCTCCTTGGCCCTCTCGTCGACGAAGCTCCCGTCCTTCCGTCTTTTGTGCGTATGCTGGAAGACGTCGTGCATGGTGACCGATTCTGGCGCCCTTCCCTCCTTCACCGCCCGTTGGGCCTGCATACGAAATTTGCGTAGAAACTAATTAACTCCTTTAATTAATAATACCTAATTCAAAATCACAATAAATTTATGGTTGCTCACCAGATCTGCAAGTGTCGCTGCGTGAGACCTTGATCCCCCCGTATGAAGGCTCGCGGCAGATCGGTTCACCTTCGCCTTCGCCGATTTCTCCTTGTACGCAGGGTTATCCATCATGCCTAAGAGGTCCTCATAATAATTCTGCCGGATCCAATTCGGCCTCGTATGCCCCATTTTAGGTCATGAATCATATCCCGTATCTTCTTCGAGCATGCGCTTCTGTAGGTCCTGCGGATCCCTTCCTCGCGGTGGAGGGGCCACCAGTACGTTCTCTAACACAGAAAATCAACTATCACGTAATTTACAAAATGGTTGATTAAAGAATCACATAGACTTAACCAAAAAAATATAGATATATACCCTCAACTCGTCGAGCCAGACGTACTGCACGTTTGGGGGCACCGACGTAAAGTTGAGGTAGGGACCGTGGAAGTTAGCCCTCATAATTTCTCCAAGGGCCCTGCCAACATTAAACGGAAAAAACCTATAAAGAAGAAACGACTGGATTATTAACTTGAATAAATGAAAGAAATTTAATAAATTAACTTAAATTTACTTACGAGGTCCCCGCGGGCCATAACTCTCGTCGGAACTCGCCTCTCGGCCTCTCTGGTGCCGTCGGAGGATCCGCGGGTCCGCGTATGTACTCCCCAGTAACCGGATGGAACCGAGTATGGGGGTACTCCGGGGCCCACTGTGCAGTAACTGGGGTATCCCCTGGTGGATCCGCTGCTGGTGGTTCCGATAGCGGATCGGATCCGCTAGCAGATCCGGACTGATGCCTCGATGAAGTGGTCGATCGAGGGCGGGATGCGTCTGTGCCCGGGGTACTCTCCGGGTCGGGCTCGCTCGATGGGGTCACATCCCGGGAACTATGAATGCGACCACGACCACCAGCACCAGTACGACCACGACCACGACCCGCACCACCACCACCACCACGACCAGCACCACGACCACGGCCAGCCATCATGTCCTGTAAATAGAACATATAAACATAATTAACAATATAAAAGTGTAAATGGATACAAAAAACTAAACTAAAATATACATACCACCAGTAGGGAGACGAGTGCCGCCGCGACGAAAAAGACTAGGAGTGCCATCTGCAATAAGTAAATAATCGAATGAAAAAAACATGAATTCACGTAATTGCTTTTATGAGGTCAAACTTAATTCACGTAATTGGAAGTATTTTTACTATACAACAATATTTAACCTAATCATCGTCTTCGTTCTCATCCTCGGCCTCGTCTTCATCATCATCCTCCTCATCCTCATCCTCATCCTTATCTTCATCGTCGATTTCATCTGTATCCTCATCCCCATCAAATTCTTCTTCTTCTTCTTCTTCTTCTTCTTCTTCTGCCTCAAAATTTGGAACAAGACGCCTCTTTCTCCCCTGGTTGACAACTAAGTCTTGTGTATCAACCTCTTCCTCCCCTCTATTTTCCTCAACAATATCTTTAACATCCATTGTATCTGAGTGTTGTCCCAAGTATTGGGACTTTTCGATCTGGTCCTCTTGGTATGCTGGGTCTCCAACGTTGAATGTATTTCTAGATTTAATCTTGCATACTACCCACCAGTCAAATCGATCTCTACGATGCCTTGGGTAGCTTGTATAGTAGACTTCAACAGCCTGATTTGCTATTACAAATATATCGGACCCTCTATACCTCCTGCGATGATTTATATCGACGAATCCAAATTGTTTATCGATTCTCCAACCAAAATTTGGTGTCGTATCGAACCACTCACATTTGAACATCACAATATGCATATCATATGGGCCAGTATATTGTAAATCTACAATATCCCGAAGCACTCCATAATAGTCAAAGTCTGGCTCGTCGTCATAGACGGTGCCTCTTATGCAAACACCGGAATCCTTGGTATTGATGCCGTCATTGATAACTTTGACATTTATAGCATTCTGAGTTGACTTAAAACTGAAGCCATTAACGACATAGCCTGGCCAAGTCTTTATTTGCTTCTTCGGTCCCAGTGCCAGATAACGAACACTCTCATGAGTGAGTGTTGTTTCAGGCAATAAAACCTATAAACAAATATTTATAATTTAAATGTTTCAGATTATATATTAATAATCTCAATTATAATCACAGTTACTTACGTATTTGCGAAACCATGACGAAAATGTACAATCAACCTCTCTTTGAAGTCCCTCATCGGTAATATCGAGTCTCCTCATTTTGATTTCATCTCTAAATACACTATTAGAGAAAATAAGAATATATAAGTGTAGTCACTTACTTCATCAAATTCGAGATTAAAACGAGTGCAAGTGTACTGACTTACTTCTCCAAATCTCTCACTTCTTGTATGTCACAGTTTAACAAGACATATCGGTGAGCGGCATCATACTCGTCGTCTGTCAACCACCGTCTTTTACTAGCCCCAACAGGCTTGCCCCTTACATTGAATATTCCTCCATCCTCAACGTCCTCGTCATTCCTTTGAGGTCTATTTCGATTTGTCTTAACATGAGTATCGAAATAAATGGAGCAGAAGTTTGAAACCTCTTCGATAAGATATGCTTCGTATATCGAAGCCTCTATATGAGCTTTGTTGCCAACTTTCTTCTTTAGATGGTGTAGGTATCTAGAGAGACAAATTATCTTGAGAATTAAGAAAGAATTTTAAATTAAATAGAAATTCAGCTTAAATTATATCGATATTTATGTACCTTTCAAATGGGTACATCCATCGATAATGAACAGATACACCGACACGGGCTTCGTATGCTAGATGAATCGGTAGATGTTCCATGCTGTCGAAGAAGCCAGGAGGAAATATTTTCTCCAACTTGCAAATTGTTAAGATAATATTCTCCTCAAGTTCAACCAGGTGTTGCACAGTCAACTTAGTTGAACAAATATCCCTAAAAAATATTGATAGTTCGGCCAACGGAACCCATACAGCAGAAGGCAACAACTTTTTCAAAGCAATGGGCAGTAATCTTTCCATAAACACGTGGCAGTCATGACTCTTCATTCCTGTTAGCTTGCGTTCATTGAGGTCAACGCATCTAGACAAATTCGACACATAGCCGTCGGGAAATCTTAAAGTAGATACCCACTTGCAGATTATTAATCTATATTCCTTGCTCAATATGTATTGTGCTATCGGCTTACTTAATTGTCCAGCAGCTCCCCTTTGTATCAAGTTCAGATAAGGACGCTTGCATATCTCGGCAATGTCTTGTCTTGCTTTTGGATTGTCCTTCGTCTTTCCTTTAATGTCCATGACGGTATTGAAGACATTATCGAACACATTCTTTTCGATATGCATAACATCAAGATTATGCCTTATAAGATTATCTTTCCTATAAGGCAAGTCTCAAAAGATACTCCGTTTGGTCCAGTTATGGGTTTGTCCGAACCCATCGACACGATTGTTCGATGGATCTTCCATTACAGTGGGAAAATCCTTTACATCTTCCTAAATATCGTATCCCGACTGCCGGCAGGCGGATGAAAAAATTCTTATTTTTCAGCTCTGAATGCCTCCTTGTTCTTTCTCCAAGGATGACTCGCGGGCAGAAATTGACGATGACAATCAAAGAAAGAAGTTTTTCCTCCATGCTTAAGGCAGAACGCCTTACTATTTTGCATGCATATCGGACAAGACAGGGTGCCGTGAGTACTCCATCCCGACAGCATACCGTATGCGAAAAAATCATTGATTGTCCACATCAGTGAAGCTCTCATCTGAAACTTCCGTTTCCTGGAAATATCATACGTCGTAACGCCGATCTCCCATAACTGTTTTAGCTCATCCACCAACGGCTGTAAATATATATCGATATTCTTCGTCGGATTTTTGGGACCCGGTATGATAGCTGTCAAGAACATATAAGGAGTCTTCATACACATCCATGGTGGCAGATTGTAAGGGGTCAGAATGACCGGCCAGCAGGAGTATTGAGATCCCGACTGCCCGAAAGGGGCAAATCCATCAGAACATAGCCCCATGCGTACATTTCTGGGCTCTGCAGCAAAATCTGGATGGCGAAAATCGAAATATTTCCACGCCTCTCCATCCGAAGGATGTGACAATTCTCCATCGTCCTTTGTGCGTTCTTCGTTGTGCCACGTCATGTGTTCTGCTGTATTCTGAGACATATACATCCTCTGCAAGCGCTTCGTGATCGACAAGTAATGCATATACTTGTAAGGACGTCGTTTTCTAGTTGACTTTCCTTTTCCCCTGACTTCCTTGTAACGATCCGCATTACAGAAGCGGCAACTTTCTACATCCTCGTTCTCCTTGTAGTACAACATGCATCCGTTGCGACAACAATCTATCTTGTCATACCCCAGTCCCAGTTGTCGGACCATCATCTTCGACTTGTAGAAGTTTTTTGGAAGCTCTTTTGATTCCTTCGGTAACACCTCCTTCATTAGTTGTGTAATCCGATCATAGCAAGTTTGTGGCAAGTTAAAATCGGACTTTATGTTCAATAACCGCATCGTCACTGACAGTACGAAATGTGGAACACAACCAGGATATAAAGAAGTTTCAGCATCCTGAAACATATCATAGAACTCCTTCGCCTCGGGATTAGGATCCTCCGGATCAAAATTAGGCCCTGCCGTATCGTACACCATATCTCGTGCAAGGTTCTGCACGTCTCCATAATCAACGGAGCATTCGTCGTCATCGACGACAAAATCTGCTGCAGCATTATAATCAAAAGCATAAGTAGCAGCATTCGTAACCTGTCTTTCGGCATATAGTTCACCTTGCGATGACCACAGGCCGTAATCACGTAAGAAACCCTTACGGGTCAAATGATCTCTTACACTCACCACTTCTTCGTAACGTCTATTACGACAATTACGACATGGACACTTGATTTTGTTACCGTCCATAAACTGAGCTTTGCTCATGGCATACTTAAGAAACACTTCTACGCCTGCCTGAAAATCGTCACTCACACCTATTCTGCTCTCGTGTTGTCGTTTGTACATCCATGTACGATCAACGAAATAACGATCCATCACAGATTAGATGTAAAAATATGTATAGTAAGACAAACTAAACAGAATTAGTATATAATCATGTAACTGGTGGATCCGCTAGTATTCTAGCTCTTGAAGAGAAAAATATAAATACAGTTGTTACTAATAGTGTGATACCGATAGTGCGATACCGATACCGATAGTGCGATACCGATACCGATAGTTCGATACCGATAGTTCGATACCGATAGTGCGATACCAATACCGATAGTGCGATACCGATACTGATACCGATACCGATAGTTCGATACCGATAGCATGGTTTAAAGTATCGGCCGATACCGATCCGATATGGCCGATACCGATACGGTTTGGCTTGTTCCGATCCGATACCGACCGATACCAAATATTGACCGATACCGACTATGGGGGTCTTTGTTCCGGTTAATTCGGCAAAACCAATCGGTAAGGGTGACTACTATTTCATATAATTTCAAAACTACTAAGAAATAACGCTAAAATACTTAAAATTATGCCTAAATATATAAAATATATGTTTTTAAATGTAAATAATTTATTAATAATTATTTGTTTTCTGATACCAAAGTCCGATACTCCGATATGATACCGCCGATACTACCGATATCGCCGATACCAATACCCATAGGAATAGTCCGAAACCGATTCCGATACCGATTGTGAACCTTGACCGATAGTGCGATACCGATACCGATACCGATAGTGCGATACCGATACCAAACTGAATCAATTACCGATACCTAGAGTCCACTTCTAGGATATGGGAGCTATATCCTAAATATCTAGTCTAAAATTAACTTGGTTAGGATACTAGAGTGTCCTTATTATCTAGCAAGCACTACCTTAGTCTAGTCACACTAGCATTAATTACCTATAATTCCTACCATGTCTACAATCAAACATTACACCCCAAGCCGTCCTACATGCTAATTATAATAGGCACATATATATGTATATCACAGTTAGATTTATAGACCTTTAACCCAAACACACTTATGCAGTTGAAGAACTCGCACTGTCCTTGACACAGTGAACATATACACCATGAACCCAAACTCCATATTCACATTTACTAATCCAAACGCCACCAAACTAATGGATAACACCCAATATGGATAACACATTATTTAGCCAATATATAAACTTAGATGAATTTGATAAGCAAAGCCCCCCGCCGCCCCCGACCAAAGCCCGCCGCCCCAAGCCCACCGCCCAGCCCCCGACGCCCCCGCCCCAAGCCCGCCGCCCAGTCCCCGCCGCCCCCGACCAAAGCCCGCCGCCCCAAGCCCCAAGCCCGCTGCCCAGCCCCCGACGCCACCGCCCCAAGCCCGCCGCCCAGCCCCCGACGCCCTCGCCCCAAGCCCGCCGCCCAGGCCCCGACGCCCCCGCCCCAAGCCAGCCGCCCAGCCCCCGACGCCCCCGCCCCAAGCCGGCCGCCCAGGCCCCGACGCCCCCGCCCCAAGCCGGCCGCCCAGCCCCCGACGCCCCCGCCCCAAGCCAGCCGCCCAGCCCGCGCTGTCCCTACGTCGACACCGCGACACAGAGAGAGAGAGAGAGAGAGAGGGGATTACCTTCGGGAGAGAGAGAGGAGAGGACGCCGTCGCCGTTCACCGAAGCCGCGCGAGAGAGAGAGAGACAGAGAGAGAGAGAGAGAGGAGATTACCTTCGAGAGAGAGAGAGGAGAGGACGCCGTCGCCGTTCACTGAAGCCGCACGAGAGAGAGAAAGAGACAGAGAGAGAGAGAGAGAGAGGAGAGAGATTGAATTTGGGGGGAATGCCAAAAGTTCTCCCCGCCTTTTCATTTAAGTCTGGAACGTAAATTTAACGACGGAATAGCGACTGCTAATAATCCGTCGCCCGGTAGTCACTAATATTGATTATCCGACTGAATATCCGTCGCTAAGTCGTCGAAAATATGTCCCGCCAATTTCCTACACAAATCCTGCCAAATAATCGACTGTCTAGCGACGACGGTACATCCGTCGCTATAACACCGACTGTCTAGCGACGGATGTGCGACCTTTTCTCCCCCTAAAATTAAAATAAAAATGGCAAATGCTTATAGTCGGAAATCAGTCGCTGAGCGGCCACGAAACCGTCGCTAATACCGACGGAAAAAGTCCGTCGCTAAAAAACCGTCGCTAAATGAGTGTATTTTGGTAGTGTTCTAACGGACAAGTCTCTCCATAAATTTAAATCAAATAAATTATTTAAATCCAAATCATATGAATTCAAATCCAAATCTAAATCCAAATCAAATTCAACATAATAACTTTAAGATAAATTTAATATTTATGAAAGCAATTTAGATCATATAATAGATAAATAGTTAAATCAAATAATATTTCAAATCTAGATTAGATAATTCTTAATGCCACAATTAGTCACCATAAGTATTTTAAATAATGTTTGATGTTATCAAGTAAGGTAAAATTTATTTTATAAATCTAAATCTTATTCAAAATAAGTTACTAAATATTTTTATTGCTCCAAAAATAGTCATGATTTTCAAACTATTTTCAAAATCGATATTTTTTTTGAAAATCCAAACATAATAATAAATGACTTTATAATTTTAATAATAAAATTTCAAGAACAAATATTTATTAAAACTAAATAGTATTTTCAAACCGTTAATTACAAACTACATTTTGAAATACAGAAAAAATAGTAAATACCTTTTACAAAGTTTTAAAAATAAATTACTTTCAAAAACAATAAAATAAAATAAAAATTGAGAAACAGGGGTTACAAATCTACCTACCTTAGAAAAATTTTATCCTCGAAATTTAAGGATGACAGAGAAAATAGGCTTGGTTGGTCAGATGAAAAGATAGAAAAATTTAAAAAGGAATAATGATCAATGAGATAAAAATATTTTTTTCTTAATTAGAAGATTGATCAAGAAGGATGGAAGAATGTAGTCAATGGATATAGTTCGGAGGAGTATTACCTACATGACATCTAAGTTATCACTCATCAATCTTATAAATTTGTATCCTAAAGAATATTTTAAAACAAATTCAATCAAATTTTTTTAAATCACTAACTCAATTTAATACCGTGATGTAGCAATCATGAATATCATCTTATCAAATTCACAACCCTTAATCCAACTTCATAAATATCTTCAAAATCTAACTTCACAAAACTTTAAATTCCTCAATTTTATTTTAAATTCAAAATTCAACATTTTCATAATCTCCTCAAAAATTTAAATCCATAAATTTTTAAATCATACCTCAATTTTATTGATCAAATCAAAATTATTTCCTTTAAAAATTAAATATTCGACCTTATCAATAATTCATCAATTATATATAAACCTCAGAATACCAAAAGCTAAAAATTTCATCTTCAACTGTAACCAAAATATTCAATTTATCAATCGAGAATTCTATCCATCTTTGATTAGAGTCATTTATCAAATCACAATTTCAACTTCATCAAATAGGGCATCTCAAAATTTAACAAATATCACCACCTTAATCATGTAGCCTATGTAACAACCTTAACTACCCATTCAATCAATCTAAAATAATTCTATAGGTTAACCACGGTGTACCTAGTCCTAAGCCTAGTCATTTTTTAAAAATTAAATCAACCTAATTGTGAATGAGCATCCTAATCGTAGGTTTGCAGTAGTACGACTAATATAGGTACTACCACAAGTTCACATAATTTTGCGAAAATGGACCTGCATGGGCCACCATAAAAACTTGTCATGACCCGCACCCGCTTTTCGATATGCGAGTACGTGTCCAACCCCAGCCTACGCTGCAGTGTAGGCAGTAGTACGCTGTCTAGCCACAATGTTCATATCATATAAAATATAACTTCATTGCTCATTCACATTGCTACAACATTTACAAGATTTATATTTAACCGAATACCACATGTCACAAAAACTATTACAACAATTCTAACTATTCTCTAGGTTTGGCCTCCAAGACATCTCTAACTCCACCCGAAGAAACCCAAAGCAAGAGGACAAGTCATCAAGAATCTGTCAACTAAAAAAATAGGTTTCCAGTCAGGAATGGAACAAGCTCACCATAACACCACACTACATAATATAATATACATGCATGAAGGAAATAATAATAAGGAGAACGAACTATATGCATGACACGAAAAAGTATAGTTATAACATAAAGACAACATGACAGTCGACTCAATGGAAAGAAAACGAATGAACAATATAGCAACAAGAAGTCACGTGTACTGTGTATTTTAGAATACAAGTGTTCCGCATGTGGACGGGTTAGGACATCTGGCAGTCGGTACGTGAGGTGCAACGACTGCTATCAACATTGACATTGGAAAAAATTGTACATTGCGTAGACCACATGCATACTAGTTGTATTCCCCCTCCCGACTATCTCATAAGTACATGTCCAACACGATTACCATTAACAACACGACAAACGAGAATCACGATAAACTAGAAATTAGGCATGAACATGTACATTATAACAACTCTAACTCTCATGTACAAGCGGTAATCATGATCAGTCAAAGCAGTGACAACATGAAATATAAAGATGTAACAGTGAAAAGAAGATATGAAAATACATGCAGTACAAAATAAAGGTAATATAATGCTACAGTAAAACTTGTCTTGAGTTGGTTGCAGTTGATGTACGGTATGATTGTGTTGGCACAAATAGTCATAGATGCCAAAAATACGGAAGATGATGTCAATTGATGAGACGGACCTCTAAAATACAAACAAAAAATAAAATATTTTAAAAAATTGTTGAGAAAAATATATGATGTGTACTTTTTCATCAGCGTTTTGAAACTTCTAACGGATCGTGATTCCGATTCCTGGTTCTTCCGGAATCTCGAAAACACCGAAACGTGTCAAATTTTAGACAAATGATACTCCACGAATTTTCCAGAAAATTAGGTAAAAATTATTTAAAAATAAATTTTATATTCAGAAAATATACTTCGAGACGGTTACAACAAAAAAAACTGGAGTTCAAACGGAGTCCGGAGTTGGAAGTTATGGCCTTCGAAGTTGGTAAAATATTTGAAAAAAAAGGCTGAATTTATGACGAATTTAAGGTAATTATGACGAAAAAGATAGAAATTTTGGAAAAGAAGGTATGAGAGATGATTTTATTTTATAGGTTCAATATATATAGATGATGGAAAGGAATTAGTGAATTAGGATATGATTAGAACTCAATCAATAAAGATATGATTAGGATTACCAACTAATTTGGATAGGAATATGATTAGTTCAAATAAGAAATAATTTATCTAATACTAGATATGATTCAAATAGGATTAGAATTTCTAACGGACAAGTCGCTCCATAAATTTAAATCAAATAAGTTATTTAAATCCAAATCATTTGAATTCAAATCCAAATCTAAATCCAGATCAAATTCCACATAATAACTTTAAGATAAATTTAATGTTTATCAAAGCAATTTAAATCATATAATAGATAAATCGTTAAATTAAATAATATTTCAAATCTAGATTAGAAAATTCTTAATTCCACAATTAGTCACCATAAGTATTTTAAATAATGTTTGATGTTATCAAATAAGGTAAAATATATTTTATAAATCTAAATCTTATTCAAAATAAGTAACAAAATCTTTTTATTGCTCCAAAAATAATCATGATTTTCAAACTATTTTCGAAACCGATATTTTTTTTGAAAATCCAAACATAATAATAAATAACTTTATAATTTCAATATTAAAATTTCAAGAACAAATATTTATTAAAACTAAATAGTACTTTTAAACCGTTAATTATGAACTACATTTTGAAATGTAGAAAAATAGTAAATATCTTCTATAAAGTTTCAAAAATAAGTTACTTTCAAACACAATAAAATAAAATAAAATAAATTGAGAAACATGGGTTACAATAGGTCCAACTATGTCCATGGCCTAGGCTTCAAATGGTCAAGTGGCGACCGTACGATGTAGAGGCTCTTACCGTGTGTGGATGAAGTCAGCTTGTAGCTAGCAAGCACAATATTTCTTTTCATACCCGACAGTACGGCCATCATGGTGGGCCAGTAATAGCCCATATGTTGAAGTCGATCCTGTAGCTTAGGACCAGGTTGATGGGCTCCGCATGTTTCGTTATGAGCTTCTCGAAGATCTTCAGCAGCTTCTTCGTTTGATAGACATCAGAGGAGAAGTCCATCGTAAGAGCGTCGGTACAGCATTATAGTAGCCGTATCGTAATAGAACCGGAGCGAGCGCCTTCTGACTGAGATTGCTTCTTTTAGGTCCTCCGGGAGGATTCTGTAGACGGCAAAGTTGATGAACAGGAACCTCCAGTCTCTGACGTTAATACTGGGTTCTGTATCCATGACATAAATTGTTCGCATACACTGATTATTTATGGGGCATGCCAAATCCTGGCCCACCACTGTAATGAAGTGTTGCAAGCCGACCGGTGTTGCTAATGAGGAAGCGAGGCCGACTAGAGCGTCAACTTCTAAGTTTTTTAGCCGAGGCACATGTTCTATGATGAATTCATCGAAGGTTGAAATGATGTCCAACGCTGCTTTATGATAAGAGATCAGGTCTTCATGGCGGACCTCGTATTGTCCTCGAACTTGATTGATGACAAGCTTTGAGTCACCATAAGACTCAAGGTATTCTACTCCCAGCTGTTTTGCTAACTAGAGTCCCATGATGTGGGCATTGTACTCTGTAATATTGTTGGAGCACGGCTCTGAAAGGGAATAGGCACGCTGGATGACCAACATATCGGAAGAGATCAGCACTACCAAAATACAGGCAAATAGCGACTAAAAATTAGCGACGACGTAATCAGTCGCCAATTAGCGACCGACAAGCGACTTACGGGCGACGGATTTTTTCACTTAAATTTTTTATAAGTTTAGCGACGGATCAACGACCATTTAGCGACGGAATATGTCAACCGACTGATTAGCGACATATATATACGTCGCTAAGCTGCTGTAAATGTCGAATCGGAAGGATTAATTTTTATTCTAAATTATTTTCATAAAGGTAGCGACTAACGAGCGACTACTTAGTGACATTTCCATGTAGGGACGGTGTAGCGACAGAAATTTCCGTCGCTAATTTGATGTGAAAATTCGAAAGTTACTTAAAATTTTAAAATTTCCCAATCTCTCTCTCTCTCACTCTCAAAATCCTTCTCTCTCCTCCCCTCTCTCCCCCCCGACCGACGATTATACCCCCCAACTGCGACCCCTCCGGCGACCCCCCTCCGGCGGCCCCCTCCGGCGCCCTCCCCCACTCCGGCGCCCTCCTTCTTCTCCTCTTCCGATCGAACCCCCTAACCACCCCCTCTTCTCCTCCTCCGTCGAGCCCCCACCTCAGGCGACCACCTCCCTCCGGCGTGCTCCCCCACTCCGTCCCCCCTATTCTCCACCTTCAAAACCCCGTACACCCTCCTTCTTCTCCTCCTCCGTCGTGCCCCCCTCCGGCGACCCCCCCTCCGGCGTCCCCTTGATGTCCCTCCTTCTCCGAGATCCTCTCCGTGACCAACCTCTTCAAGATCCGAAACCCTAAACCCTAATTTTCATTTATTTTTATTTATGCTTTGTTTGTGTTTTTTTAACATGTTCTAGGGTTTCAATTTCAATTTCGTATTTGAAATTTATCGGTATAGTAGTGGATATAGTAGATAAATAGAAATTTGTTGGTATAATAATTTTAGAAATTTGACGGGACACGGACACGAAATAAATAGGTGTAGTATTTTTGGATTACTAAGGTAATTGATTGATCAATGCGATATATACTTGACTATCAATTTGATACTTGAGTATCAACGTGATACCTAATTATACTAGGTTTGTTTCATGAGGAAATGTACATGAGGGGTACGTCATACCAAGTTATGCTATGTTTGTTTTATGATACCAAGTGATATATAACATCTTAATTCTTGGTGCAGAATCATTCACGTGGATTAGAACAATGAGTCGATACTTACTTGACCATTCGTGGATGTACAATCGACAACATGAGAATATGATTGGCTTGACGAACGATTTCAAGGCGGGCGTCGAATATTTCTCATATATGCAAGTAGCCATGCCGATTTTATGGACGGAATGCGCATAAAGTGCCCTTGTGTCAAATATAACAATATACCATTTAGAGAGGTGTCACTCGTGAGAGAGCACCTTTACATGAAGGGTTTCATGTCGAACTACAATGTGTGGATTAATCAAGGAGAATCTCCAGCTTCGTAATCTCAGTCCTTCTTCAATACCAATGTGAGAGATTCTACTCTCGAAGGTCATTTTGAATATCGGTAACCAACAAACTTGGCACGTGAGATGGTATTAGATTTTGTTGTGGTACGTGAGGATCCGAATCCTGATACAAATGAGTTCTACGATATGTTCAAGCATGCCGATACTCCATTATATCCGGGTTGTATTTCTCATTCGGTATTGTCGGCGGTGATATGGCTGTTGAACCTTAAATCTGATTTTAACTTACCGCAAGAATGCTATGACCGGATAATTCAGCTTGTAAGAGAGTTATTGCCAAAAGGATCAAATAATTTGCCTAAAAGCTTCTACAAGTCGAAGATGATGATGCGGAAACTCGGATTGGGCTACCAGAAGATAGACTGCTGTCGAAATGGTTGCATGCTATACTACAAGGAGAACAGTGATAAAGAAAAATGCATTTTCTATGATGAGGACCGGTACAAGCCAATCCGGGATAGAGAAAAGTCAATTACCCGAACGCGGATGCCCCCGTACAAGTACTTGCCGTTCTTGCCAATCACAAAGAGGCTGCAGAGGATGTATATATCTACAAATACTGCACAACACATGACATGGCATAACAAAAGAACGAAAGATAGATGAAGCAGAATTATCTCATCCTGCCGATGGAGAAGCATGGAAGCATTTTTATCTGTGTCATTCTGATTTTGCTGTGGAGCCTAGGAATATTCGATTGGCTTTATGTTCTGATGGATTTACTCCATTCGGACAGTCGGGGACGCAATACTCTTATTGGCCGGTGATTTTGACCCCGTACAATCTACCACCGTGGATGTGCCTGAAAACTCCTTACATGTTCCTCATACTTATCATACCCGGTCCAAGAAATCCAAAGAAGAACATTGATATCTACTTGCAATCGTTGGTGGATGAGTTGAAACAATTATGGCAGTTTGGCGTCCAGACGTTTGATATATCGATGGAGTAGAACTTTCAGATGAGGGCGATGCTCGTGTGGACCATCAACGATTTTCCAGCTTACGGGATGTTATCGGGGTGGAGTACTCATGGTACTATGTCATGTCCGATATGCATGGGGAAGAGTAAGGCATTCTGCCTTCAGAATGGAGGAAAGGCGTATTTTTTTGATTGCCACCGCCAGTTTCTTCCTTCGTCACATTCGTGGAGAAGGAACAGAGATGACTTCAAGGCTGGTAAACGGGAAGTACCTCTTCCCCCGTTGAGATTAACGGGAGATGTAGTTTGGAAAGAGGTTCGAGATTTACCGTCTGTCATAGAAAATCCGGGATTGGGCCATCACATTGAAGGCTTCGAACAACATCACAATTGGACGAAACGGAGTATCTTTTGCGATTTGCCTTATTGGCCGGACAATCTCATAAGAAACAATCTTGATGTCATGCATATTGAAAATAATATATTTGAAAACATATTTAATACTGTGATGGATATTAAAGGGAAAATGAAAGACAGTATTAAAGCAAGAAAGCACTTAGAAATTTTTTGCAAGCGTCCAGAGTTGTATCTGTCGTAAAGGTCCAATGGTAACCGGGTGAAGCCTCCAGCACCATTTACATTGAGTAGAGATGATAGACTAATAATATGTAAATAGATTTCAAATTGAGATTTCCTGACGGTTACGGATCGAATCTGGCGAGATGTGTCGATCTCAACGAACGTAGGTTGATAGAGATGAAGAATCATGATTGTCACGTTTTCATGGAGCGATTACTTCCTATCGCTTTTAGAGAGATGCTACCTTCTCATGTGTGGACTCCGCTGGCCGAGTTATCTATCTTCTTTAGAGATTTGTGTTCGAGTAAGTTTACGGTGCAACATATGCTAGAACTTAAGGAGAAAGTTGTAGTGACGTTGTGCAAGTTAGAAAGGGTGTTCCCTTCCGGCTTCTTTCAGAGTATGGAACATTTGTCGATTCATCTTGCATAAGAAGCACGTGTCGGTGCTCCCGTCCATTATCGATGGATGTACCCATTTGAGAGGTATAAAATAATCTTCTAATTTGTAATTTTTTATTTAAATAATTCTAATATTCAATATATTTCATATAGATATCTAGGTCACCTGAAGAAGAAACTGGGCAATAAGGCTCATGTAGAAGCTTCAATATGCGAAGCGTACATCATTGAGGAGGTTTCTAACTTCTGCTCGATCTACTTCGATACTCATGTCCGAACAAATCAGAATAGAGCACCGAGGAATGATGAAGGTGATATCAATGCACCGAACAAAAGGATCTGTACAATCTTCAATGTGGGGAGCAAGCCGACAAGTGTGACTAAATTACGGTGGTTGGATGACGATGAGTTTGAAGCCGCACATCGGTATATATGAGTCAATAGCGGTATCCAAGAGACGGAAGATATTGAAAAGTAAGCGACACTATTTAGTCATTCTAAATTCGATATTTAGAAGTGTGCTAACATTTCTCCCTATTATTACAGTACTTTTAGAGCTGAGATTAGAATGAAAAGACCTGATATTGATGATGATGATCTTGCTAGAGAGGTCGATATGAAGTTTCCGTCGTGGTTTCGAAATTATGTAAGGATTATAATCATTAGCCATTCTAAATTCGATATGTTACTACCTACACTTTGTCTAATGACTTTTCTGATACTACCCATACTAGGTCTTACGTCATGGTATACAGTTGCAGAACAAAGGGCTAAGATCAATTGCTATTGGACCGAGCAAGAAGGCGAAGTGTTGGAGCGGATATACAATCAATGGTTTTAACTTTAAAACTACTGATAAGCCTATCAATCATTCATTTGTCGATGAGAAAGCTAATTATACCAAAAATTCGGGAGTTTGTGTGAGAGCCTCAGTCTACGATGCCGATCCCAAATTTGACTACTACGGTGTTCTAAGAGATATCGTAGAGATTAAATATTTTGTTGATACAAAGATTGTGCTTTTTAAATGTCGTTGGTTCGACACAACACCCAAGCAAGGATGGAAGATTGACAAAGAATTTGGCTTTGTTGATATAAAACATGGAAAAAGATATGGAGGTTTTGAACCATTTGTATTGGCTAGTCAAACCATTCAAGTGTACAATACGAGTTATCCTAGCCGACGGCGCAGTACCCTGGATTGGTGGGCTGTATGCAAAACCAAAGCAAGAAATACATATAATGTTAGGGATGTAGCCTACCAAGAGGAAGAGGTGGTCAAGCCTCAACCAACATATATAAGTTTGGCTGGTGTTGAGGAAGAGGATTTAGAAGATATGGAGGTTGTGGTAGATGACGTTATGGAGGTTAACGTTGATGAAGAATTGGAAGATGTTGAGGAAGAAGTATTGAAAGATGAAGATGAAGATCATAGTGAAAGTGAAAACGAAGAAGCAGAAGAAGACACTTCGGAATCAAGCGATGATTCAGAAGACTCTTGGGAAGATGAATCAGACTAGTACGTACGTTTTAATTTAATATACGAGTTCCATTAGTATAATGACATGACAGTAGTTTTTATTTTTAACATATCATCACTTATTATTTCTTTCAGATTTTTCTATGGCGCCGAGAGGTCGACGTTCACGTTTGCAGCTTGGATCTTCATTAAGTCCGCCGAGAGGTCTTCATCATGCCCGTCGAGAGGTTTCCATCACGCCCGACGACCTAGATTTACTGTACCAGTACTTTCTTGTATTAAAACATTTTGGATATGTGTATTAATATTTTTTATATTAAAACATTATTCGTATATGTGTATAAAGCTAATTTTGGATATGTGTGTATGTGTTGTATTAAAACATTTGGGATACGTGTGCATGAAACTGAGAATTTTCAGAAAACACAAATATTGTTACGTGTGCCTACTGTAAAACTGTCGACAGGGATAAGGACTGCTGGAAACACGAATACTGATATTGTATTTGGAAACTGTTTATATGACTGTATATTGTGTGTCAAACTGTCGACAGGGTTGTGGAGTGCAGAAAACACAAATACTGACATGAAATATTATATTTAGCAACGGAATGACGACGGAACAGCGACAGAAAACCTGGAATATTGCATGCTAGTGACGGAACAGCGACGATTTTTTTGTCGCTATATGCCTAAAATATTTACTTTGCAGGCTACCGACGGAATAGCGACTGTAGTTTCCGTCGCTAAGGTTCTGGAAAATATTATATTCCAGTATAGCGACTGAATAGCGACGTAAATTTTACTTACTATTCCGTTGTTATGTTCCTGTCCGACACCAAAAGCGTATCGAAAACATCTTAGTGACATAATTTTTCGTCGCTAGCCCGTCGCTACTCTCATGCTGAATTACGCCGCTGCGACATTGGTAGTTCGTCGGTAACTATAGCGACAGAGTTTCCATCGCTATTACGTCACATTTTCTAATAAATAGCATGTCGCTAAATGCGTCACTAATCAGTCACTATTTCTGACAAACTAGCGACTGATTTAAATTAGCGACACGTAATTTCCCAACAAACCAATTCCGTCGCTGATATGTCGCTATTTGGCTTTAGCGACGGAAAAACGACTTTTAGCGACGAATCCCGCCGTCGCTAAAAGTCTATTTTTTGTAATACAGGACTACCCCTACTCCTACGATGATCTGGCCTTCAGGGCCTGTTCTTGTAGCGCCGTCGAAGAACAACTGTCAGACGGGATTTTTTTCGATAATGTTTGATTCTCGCACCTCATCTGGAATGTCTTCATAGAGTCTAGACGATTTTGGAATTGGATACACGGCTAGAAAGTCAGCCAGTGCTTGGCCCTTGACAGCATTTTGCGGTTATATTCAATTATTTAATTATTCGTATTCACTTGCTCACATCTTGTTAGTCCAATGATTATATCATGTTTTTTGAATATGGCTAATCAATTAAGTTTACCATAATGACATCACTAATATTCATGTAATCACTATCATGTTGCTACTTAAACTTAGCATTCTCCTAAATGTTCTATATCATATTGCTATGCTTGTATCATATTATTTTGTTCGTCTAACATGTTCTTATAGACATGCAGTAAGCATGATCAAGCTTTATCAAACCAGGACATATGCAATAGAGAATTATTAATGGACCAAAGAGGGCGTGATACTACGAGATTTCTCTGAACTGCCCAACAACCTATCCGGGGCCTCGCATCGGGGGTTCCGCTGCCCGGTCAACGGACAGGGTCGAGGGGTAGCGCCCCCCGTGGGGGTTCGGGGGCGAAGCTACAGAAAGGTATTCAGATTTCCAGATATGTTTATCTTTGGATGACTGCAGTCAAAGAAAAATGTGTCTTCGGGTCTGCTCAATTTTTAGAAGAAAGGCGTCATCAAAGGGCACTTGGTTTTCCTATTTTATCAATATAATTTTTACATTTATTGAGTCCAGGAATACGATGTACACTACATCGTACTGAAAAATTGTCTATCCAATAAATGTTTTCAAAATACCCTATCATTTTGAAAACAAGCCCACTAACAAAATCCACTTACAAAAGCCCACTAGTACAGTCGGATGAACTCTAGCTTCCAGTTGAATCCACTATTAGAAAATCAAGCAAGTTTTCATACGAAGTCCTTGCAACTTCTACAGACGCGAGCTTTGATATGAAGAACTCGACCAACTTCAATTTTGAAGAGTCTTTCTTCAATCAAGCCTCTGATTACAATTTCTCTGAAATCTTCTAGACCGTACCGTACTGACAAATTGACTAGAGAATTGTAACTGGCTTAGGATTTAAAAATGAAAGCTTTTTAGAATTCTTTGGAATAAAAACGTAAGCTTAGAAGAGAAGAGATAAAAGTGAATAAGTGATTGAAATGATCAGAATACTTCTCTATTTATAGTTTTTCCAAAGATAGAACTCTGGCAGAATTCGGACAGAATTCGAACATAACTCTATGAGAAAATCTCGTAAAATTCTGCAACTAAAAGGAGACCAAGTTTTCAAATGTTCAAAAATCAAACGGTCACTAGCCGAACTCTGGCCGAACTCGGGCCGAGTTCTATCAGGGTTGGTCAGGGTTTTTCAAAAATGATTTTTGGGCTTTTTGAAATCCTTCAGAAGCTTTTGTAAATCAGGGATGTTTTTCAAAACATATGTCATTTTTGAATACGATTTTGGATAGCCTTTTAGCCAGTACGACTCGGTATACAACGTATTTCTAGACTCAATAAAAGTAAAAAGTTACATTGCATAAAGAAATACAGACTCGTGTGGCAAACACAGATTTGGTCTTGAATTGAGTAGATATTCGATCTTGATCGGTGTCCAAGTGTCCAAAATGTCTTAAGTAAACATCTGAGTAGCTCCGTATATCGAGACAGAGTTTGATCAATTATTAAATCAAGTTTGACCATGACCAATGGTCCAATAATCTCACCCATTTTGATAATTGACAAACCTTGACTGATATAACATCTATGGTATCTTTGATAAGACAAAAAGAACAAATTTCGATATAAAAAAATTTGTTCCTGCAATCTTACAAAGAGAATATGTTAGATCTTTATTTTCTCCCTCGTTGTCACTTAGCAAAATAATTGCAAAAGAGAAAGCTCCCCCGCAATATATGCATAAGCAACAATCAGTGAAGAAACACAACAAAAAAGTTTATATAAAATATTTATCACAGGCAGTTAAAAGTATTCACAGGCATGGTATATAAAATTTTTTTCACCGGCAGTTGGTATCGAAGCATAATAAAGAGTGCTATAACAAGATATGCTAAATAAAACTGAACTAAAATAAATTTCTATAGTAGAGAATAAAAACGATGTTCAACAGACGAACATCACAGAAAATAGTCTCAAAAGTTCTAAAACTAGCACAAATAAAAGTACTGATACTAGCTTGGAATGTCGGAGCATTTCCATGTAAACAAAGACAATAAAAACAGTCTCAATAGTACGACAAACTAGACAAAATGTCTAAATCACATCTCATCCTCATCATCATCATCATCATCATCTGGATGATAGTCTTAGGGCAGAAAAAGGAATCCCCTTAAGAATGTGATAGAGGGAAGATAGCTCAAGTACAGTGACATCATCTTTCGAAGTAGATTTTAGAAGAATAGTAGAATAGATGATGCGATGTAACTTGTAGTTAAACAAGTTCAAGTTATTGGCCTTGAACTTTCCTGGACGAGCACGTGCTGGCGCACAAAGCTCATTCTTAAAACTAACAAGAGTCGCGCCCTCGGGAAAGTCGAAGTCGGTGATGTCATTGAGCAGAGCACCTTCGTTTGGAATACCAAGGATTTCTGCTAGCAACACATCATCGAACTCGATATCGATCCAGCCAATACGAGTTCTTATAGTAAAAGTGTCCAACACAAAGTTACAATAAAATAGTCGAAGTGCATTAGTAGCTATATTGGGTAACAAGACGGTATAATCCTAATGCCTCAAACAAAGTACGATCATCTGGAAACATAGTCCATTTGATTGGAGCGCCGGTACATAATATTGTACGCATGGCAAAGTCGGCATACCATAGCAATGCTTGGTCATCAGTTTTAAAGTAAAACTCATCTGATATGCTTCACCCGATTGGACCGGGAAAAAGAAGGAATCTGTATTCGGATCGAAAGATGATGCCTCTTCAATGGCATTAGTCTTCTTCCTCTTAAAAGGATTAAATCCCTTAGGCATTCTTTCCTAAAACTAGATAACCCTACAAAATTGAAAGTGGAGGAAAGAAGGAGTTATACCTTATGAGATTCAAGTATGTTGTAGAGGAACAAATTCTATGCAAGAATCCAAAGTTTGGATTGATTTCTCCACGTGGATTGAAAGAAAGAAGGTGGAGAAGAACTAGGGTTTGGGGGACCTTCGGGCGGCTGCTGCTGCTATTTTGATGAAGTTTGGAAGAGATGAAGAGGAGGGGGCCTCAGGTTCTGACTTAAAAGTATATAACACCAACAGAACTTTGGCCAAATTCGGACCGAACTCGGGCCGAATTCGCCTTGGTTTCTCCTGGATTTTTAAATAAAAAGCTTGTGGGCCACATCATTTTCATCAACTCATTTCAAATATTTAATTCAAAATTTAGTAATTTTAAACTTTAAATATATAATTAATATTATTTTATAAATTAAATTTTGTTACTCAGCGTCTATATCAGATTAGTTGTAGGAGTACAGTCCCAGCTAACGGGAGTTCACCGGAGAACAATTATGTACCGTTTCGCTTCGACCGTAGTCGTGGTGACAGACATACTCTTTGTAGGCTTGTCTCAAAAACAGTTATTAAGTATTAAAAAATTAATTAATAAAACAAATTTATTTAATATTATTAACATATAAAATTCCTAATTCTTGACGTAAATAATTGAAACGATCTTCTGCTAGAGGTTTTGTCAAAATGTTAGCCAATTGATTCTGTGTGTCTATGTATATAAGGTCTATATCTCCATTTTGTTGATCTCTAAAAAAATGATGTCGAATCTCGATATGCTTAGTACGAGAATGTCATACTGGATTCTTAGTCAAATTAATAGAACTAGTGTTATCACAGAAAATTGGTATGTGTGTAAAGTGTAAGCCAAAGTCTTCTAAAGTTTGTTTTATCCACAAAATTTATGCACAACAACGTCCTGCGGCGATATACTCAGCCTCAGTTGTAGATAATGCGACAGAATTTTGCTTCTTGCTAAACCAAGAGACTAGGACATTTTCTAGAAAATGACATATGCCGATGGTAATTTTTCTATCTACTTTGTATCCAACAAAATCAGCATCAGAATAACCGGTTAGGTCTAACGACGTGATTTTAGGATATCATAAGCCGACAGAAGAAGTGCCTCTAAGGTATCGAAAGATACGCTTAGCTGCGCACAGATGTGATTGATGGAACTGGAGATTCCCAAGACCCTTTCTTTGGTGTGCGTATTGATCGATAGAAAGTTAAACAGATCTAATACGTCTTCTAACCCTTCATAGGCGGAAACTAGGGTTCACGAATTATACCTGCGACGGAAAGGAGACAAGTAATTCCTGGCAATCTCGAGCGGACGACCCCAAGATCTTCTGCACGTATTCCTTCCTCGAGTTGGACGTCATGTGGACGACGATCTCCCAACCTTTTTTTCTCCTTGGCAGCCCTCTCTTTCTCTCCTTACGTGAATCACGAATTTAGAGAATGTTTCTGATTTTTTTGATAGGTAATATGGCGGCCAGAGAATAGAGGATATATATAGGCTACGGTAGGGACCATGAGGAGAAATTAGTGTTAGGCCTTCTAACGGATCTGGATATCCCGTGTTCAGCCCGAACACACAATCCAGGCCTATTAACAATAGCTCGATCCACTTATGAGCTATTGTTGCACTACCTCCCTAATCCCAAATTATGTTTGTGGGCTCCTTTTATTATGTGCTTGTTTGGCTCCCCATGTTAAGATATCGTATGTCCGTCGATCAAATTAAGTTACTGACAACTATATTGATTCGACATCTTTTATCCTTAAGTAGTACCGCTCAACTTTATTTGTCATGTCGGATATAATCCACCTGCAGGGTTTACATGACAATCGTTATGAGCTCCTTAAGGGGACGTCATCAACCCGATGTATCGGGACATGGATTCCATTTATAATCAACAGCCCATCATACATACAATGTTATTACCCAATTCATAGAGGTTGTTGATCCATAATGAATCTCACTCTTTTATGAGTCAAAGTAATGCACACTGTATATACATGTACGTTATTATATTCGGATTAAGAGCACAAGCATCCATAATAACAGAAGTGTTTGTTCTCTTATGTAGTCAGTACAAAGAGAACAATCTCAAGTGGTCCTGTTCAATACACACAAAGTGTACTAGTGTAAACCTATAATCAAGATAGACTAATACCAGATTATACTACAACCTTTCCAATAGATTGTCCAAGTCCATCTATGTTGTGAACTATTTATATACTCCATAGGAAACTGATAATATGATCTTATGTGTGACACCACACACCATATTATCTACAATATAGAATATCAGACATTTGTATTAACACTTGTGACAAATACAATATGCAAACATTTGCCCATATGATTCTCATTCAAAATTTAAGAAAATAAGGTTACTACAAAAGTGATGCTTTTAGAATATAACCCTAACAATCTCCCACTTATACTCAAAGCATTGCTTTTCAGTATACTGTTACAAATCTCCCACTTATACTTAAAGCCATGCTGCTACACATCTGACTCCTATTCCCTCAACATGACTGTCAAAAGCCTTAGCTGGTAAGCTCTTTGTAAAGGGATCAGCTAGGTTGTCGGATGATGCTATCTTGATCACAGCAACTTTTTCTTTCTTTACGAAATCTCGTATCAGGTGGTACTTACGCTCAATGTGTTTGCCTGTCTTATGGTCTCGTGGTTCCTTCGAGTTTGCAACTGCACCACTATTATTACAATAAAGTGTAATAGACTTAGGCAAACTAGGTACCACATCCAAGTCCAACAGAAAGTTTCTGAGCCAAACCGCTTCTTTGGCTGCCTCAGAGGCTGCCACATACTCGGCTTCCATGGTGGAATCAGCAATACATTTTTGCTTGATACTCCTCCACACAATGGCTCCACCTCCAAAGTAAACACATAACCTGAGGTAGATTTCCTGGAATCCCTATTTGACTAAAAATCTGAGTCTGTATACCCCAAGGGAACTAAACTATCTGCCTGGTAAACTAGCATTTACTCTTTAGTCTTTTTCAGGTACTTCAAAATATGCTTTACAGCAGTCCAGTGCTCTTGTCCTGTGTTAGACTGATATCTGCTGACCATGACTACGGCAAAACAGATGTCTGGTCTCGTACATAGCATTGCATACATTAAACTTCCTACTGCTGAAGTATAAGAAATTGCCTTCATGTTCTCTATCTCGTTAGGTGTCCTCGGACACTGCTCCTTCGATAGAGGAATTCCATGTCTAAAAGGTAAGAAACCTTTCTTAGAATTTTGCATACTAAAACGAGTTAGTACAGTATCGATATAGGAAGCTTGGGATAAACCCAACATCCTTTTCTTGCGATCTCATAGAACTTTGATCCCAAGGATGTGACCTACTTCTCCCAAGTCCTTCATATCAAACTGTTTGGATAACCATACCCTTACATCAGATAATACCTTCACATTATTTCCAATGAGCAAGATGTCATCCTCATAAAGTACTAGGAACACCACCACGTTTCCATCACACTTTCTGTATACACATGATTCATCCTGACATTGATCAAATCCATAGGATTTTATCACCTGATCAAAACATATGTTCTAAGATCTGGAAGCTTGCTTAAGTCCATAAATGGACTTCTTGAGCTTACAAACAAGATGCTCCTGGCCCTTTTCAATGAACCTGTCTGGTTGCTTCATATAGATGTCTTCCTCAAGACTTTCATTAAGGAAAGCTGTCTTGACATCCATTTCCCTAATCTCATAATCGAGATAAGCTGTAATAGATAAAAAATTCGAATAGACTTAAGCATGGCTACAGGAGAAAAGGTTTCCTCATAATCGATACCCTCTTTTTGAGTAAAACCTTTTGCTACAAGCCGAGCTTTAAAGGTTTCAACCTTACCGTCTGATCAAATCTTTTTCTCTTATAGAACCACTTGCATCCAATGGCTTTTACACCAACGGGTGGTTCTACAAGCTCCCAGACCTGATTAGAATCCATAGATTCTATTTCAGATATCATTGCTTTTTGCCAAGACTCTGCATCTTTATCTTAGAGTGCTTCATTGTAGGTACAGGGATCACAATCTTGTTCCTCAGGGACGAAGTTTGACGACTCTCCCAAGAACATATATCTATCAGGTTGTATCACAACCCTCCCACTACGACGAGGCACTATCGGTTGTGGTGTAACATTTGTGACACGTTGTGCAGTTATTTATGGTTCATCCTCTTGTACTGTTGGTACTGAAGTACTTGGTGTATCACGTCTCAGTTCTTCTAGAACAACTCTACTTGTGGGTTTATGGTTCATCACATAGCCTTCCTCTAAGAATCGGGCATTGGTGCTAACAATGACCTTCTGATCCTTAGGACTATAAAATAAACCTCCTTTCGTTCCTCTTGGATAGCCTACAAACAAGCGTACTTCTGTACGAGATTCCAACTTATCTGCTTTCCCATTCAGCACATGTGCTGGACTACCCCAAATGCGAACATGTTTCAGACTAGGCTTACGCCCAATCCACAGCTCTGTGGGAGTAAGAGGTACTGACTTAGAAGGAACCAAGTTCAAAATATAAGCTACAGTCTCTAAGGCATATCCCCAAAATGAATCTGGCAAATCCGAATAACTCATCATTGATCTAACCATCTCCATAAGAGTTCTATTCCTTCTTTCGGCTACACCATTCTGTTGGGGCGTTCCAGGTGCAGTCAATTGGGATGCAATCCCAGCCTCTGATAAATAATTTCTAAACTCTCCAAAGAGGTATTCGCCACCACGATCTGATCGTAATGACTTGATATATTTTTCATGACGTTTCTCCGTTTCAGCCTTGTACTCTTTGAATTTCTCAAAGCACTCAGACTTACGGCGCATCAAATAAATGTATCCATACCTTGAATAATTGTCAATAAATGTGATAAAATATTCAAAGCCACCTCTAGCTTGGATAGTCATGGGTCCACACAAATCAGAATGAACCAATTCCAACACATCTTTGGCCCTATACCCTTTTGCCGTAAAAGGCCTTTTGGTCATTTTACCTTCCAAGCAGGATTCACAGACTGGTAGTGCCTCTACTTCCAATGAACTCAAAGGTCCATCTTCAACCAGTCTTTGAATCCTTCTTAGGTTAATATGCCCCAATCGTAAGTGCCAAAGATATACAAGAAGGTTATTTTCTCTTATTTAAGTTAGATGACATATTATTCATTTCCATAAGTTGCATTGTGGGCGAAATAGGATTAATGACATACAAATTATCAACCAATGCACCAGAATAGATAAAATGTTTATTCTTTCTAATAACAATATTGTCATTAAAATAAACTGAATATCCATCCTTAACTAACATAGAAACAGAAACTAAATTCCTTCTAAGTAAAGGTGCATAAAGACAATCTCTCAATGTCAATGACTTATTTCTGCCAAAAGATAAAGTAACATCTCCTAATACAACGACCGATACTTTTGTAGCATCACCCATGAACAAGCATATCTCTCCATCACTGAGCCGTCTGGTTTCCTGGAACCCCTGTAATGTATTGCAGACATGATTAGTGGCTCCTGTATCTACACACCAGGTACCGGTAGATAACACCGCTAAACATGTTTCAACTACCAGTAAATGAGATATACCTTCTTTGTTCCCTTGTTTGAGAAGTGGACAATCAGTCTTCCAATATCCTGACCCTTTGCACTTGAAACATTTGCCTTTCGGCTTTTTTATCACGCCTTGAGATCCCATGCCCTTCTTTGCTGAGTTTGCCTGTTTCTGAATGTTATTCTTCTTCTTACCGCCTTTTGGCTTAGAAGTAGAAGCATTTTCAGAAACAAAAACATGACCACTCTGCCTAAAGAGAGATTCAGCATCCTGTAGCTCTTTTGCAAGTTCTGCCAAACTATACAACCTTTTGTTCATGTTGTAATTAAGGCAAAAATTGTCAAAACTTTTAGGTAGAGTCCCGAGATTCCCCATCGATTTCAGCTCCAAGGATCTCCATCTCATTCAGATGACCCATCATCTTGAGAACATGATCCCTTACTGGTGTACCCTCAGCCATTTTTGTATTCATCAAACATTTCATAGCAAACTGCATAGCTGCTCTACTCTGATGTCCGAAGAGTTCCTTGAGGTTATACATCATGTCATAAGCTGTGGCCATGGCCTGATGCTGATGTGGCAGTATATTTGACATAGATGCCAGAATGTAACATCGCGCCATCTTATCTGCCTTTTTCCACTTCTTATAAGCCTCTTTGACCTCTTCATCAGAGTTAGCATTAGGCTTAGGTGGGCATTCCTCAACAAGTACATATTTGTACTCCTCAGCAGTCAGAACAATGTCCAAATTACGTTTCCAGTCAATATAATTAGGTCCAGTAAGTTTGTTTTCTTTAAGAATTACCATAAGTGGACTGAAAGAACCCATTTTTGAAATCCTGAGAATCACATAAATAAAATTATGTAGGGCAAAAAAAACTTTTTGAATAAACTAAATATTGATTCCCTCAAAACAATAATAAGAAATTCACCAACACCTTGAACACCATTAATTTAGCATGCCACGATAGTGTGGACGTATACAAATTCAACTTTGTTCAAGTAGATTTTTCTTATTAATTTTACTATCATGTCAACATAACTTTATGACAAATAAAATTAATATGCTGGTCTTACTCTGGTCATACAAATAATAGCAGTGACTCCGATGGGGAGGATACCATTATTTGTATCTAAGTGTATACCATTACTTAATACTAAGTCCATTACCTTGTAATGAGTTCCTTCAGATGGAGAAGTGAACACATACTAGGTAACTTTCTACAATTATCCCTAAGGAAGTTTGTACTGGTGATCCATAATTATACTCATCCGATATGGAGGAAAGCACTAAAGCCAACACGCAAGTATAATTACATCACCTACAAACCAGTAATGGAGACCATACGATTTATACTAAATAAAAATCCTCTCCTACTTAGTTATTTAACAATGAGGATTTTTCTACTAGTTGATATTATGTCCATGTTGTCCATTATTAATGTAGGCTTGGTTTTTCAAAAAACAACCACACAATAATAAACATGCATAATCGGAAAAAGCAAAATGAAAAAAATAAGAGAAAATATCCAACTATTATGGTCATCTTTGCTGCTCTGTCCTCAACTATCCGAATCCAAAATCTGGCGCTGCGCAGATCTATACGGGGTTCGACCTGCCCGGTCAGGTCGCGGGTTTTTTTTTTAGGTTTTGGCTGTCGATTCCTTCATCGAAAATCATCCATCTGCCTCTGGACTGCTTAAAACCAGCATCTCGTCCGGCATCAGAAACAGCCACCACCGCCATCACGATTGATCGAAAATAATTAAAATTAAATCAATCCTATGCCTTCCGAAGGAGTTCACACATAATCTAGATTGAAAAATTAAAATAATAAGCACGATCAACCCTCGTGATTTTAATTACATCCACAGCAACAACAGCATCCACGACATGTCCGTGGTTTAAACAACACAATCAAAAAAAATATGCATTGGACCATAATAGTTGGATCTAAGATGCCTGCAAAACCGAGTTAGAACAGATCTACATCTACTGACTATTACATAGCGCAGGTTTTATTGGACAACATGGACGTATCAATCAATACGTAGATCCAAAGTGGCTCTGATACCAATTTTTAGAACTGGGGATTCCCAGGACCCTTTCTTTGGTGTGCGTATTGATCGATAGAAAGTTAAACAGATCTAATACGTGTTCTAACCTTTCATAGGCGGAAACTAGGGTTCACAAATTATACCTGCGACGGAAAGGAGACAAGTAATTCCTGGCAATCTCGAGCGGACGACCCCAAGATCTTCTGCACGTATTCCTTCCTCGAGTTGGACATCGTGTGGGCGACGATCTTTCAACCTTTTCTTCTCCTTGGCAGCCCTCTCTTTCTCTCCTTACGTGAATCACGAATTTAGAGAATGTTTCTGATTTTTTTGATCGGTAATATGGCGGCCAGAGAATAGAGGATATATATAGGCTACGGCAGGGACCATGAGCAGAAATTAGGGTTAGGCCTCCTAACGGATCTGGATATCTCGTGTTCAGCCCGAACACACAATCCAGGCCCATTAACAATAGCTCGGTCTACTAATGAGCTATTGTTACAATACCTCCCTAATCCCAAATTATGTTTGTGGGCTCCTTTTATTATATGCTTGTTTGGCTCCCCATGTTAAGATATCGTATGTCCGTCGATCAAATTAAGTTACTGACAACTATATTGATTCGACATCTTTTATCCTTAAGTAGTACCGCTCAACTTTATTTGTCATGTCGGATATAATCCACCTGCAGGGTTTACATGACAATCCTTATGAGCACCTTAAGGGGACATCATCAACCCGATGTATCGGGACATGGATTCCATTTATAATCAACAGCCCATCATACATACAATATTATTACCCAATTCATAGAGGTTGTTGATCCATAATGAATCTCACTCTTTTATGAGTCAAAGTAATGCACACTGCATATACATGTACGTTATTATATCCGGATTAAGAGCACAAGCATCCATAATAACAGAGGTGTTTGTTCTCTTATGTAGTCAGTACAAAGAGAACAACCTCAAGTGGTCCTGTTCAATACACACAAAGTGTACTAGTGTAAACCTATAGTCAAGATAGAATAATACCAGATTACACTACAACCTTTCCAATAGATTGTCTAAGTCCATCTAGGTTGTGAATTATTTATATACTCTATAGGAAACTGATAATATGATCTTTGTGTGACACCACACACCATATTATCTACAATATAGAATATCAGATATTTGTATTAACACTTGTGACAAATACAATATGTAAACATTTGCCCATATGATTCTCGTTCAAAATTTAAGAAAATAAGGTTACTACAAAAGTGATGCTTTTAGTATATAACCCTAACAGTGATTCTTTAGGATTGGCTTGAAAACGTGCACACAAGCAAACACTAAACATAATATCAGGTCGACTAGCTGTTAAGTTCAGTAAGCTACCGATCATACTTCGATAGTTACGTATGTCGATAGGTTTGCCTTGTTCATCAACATCAAGCTTGGTTGAAGGCGCCATTGGAGTGCTAAGTTGTTTGACTGCTTCCAAGTCGAACTTCTTTAATAAATATTTTGTGTGCTTTGCTTGATTTATGAACGTTCCATTGTTGGTTTATTTGATTTACAGTCCGAGAAAGAATTTTAGCTCTCCCATCATGCTCATCTCAAACACATTCTGTGTACACTTTAAAAATTCTTGATAAAAAAATTCATCAATGGATCCAAAAATAATATCATCTACATAGATTTGAATCAAAAGAAGATTGCTATTCAAAGATTTTATAAACAGCGAATGAACCTCCTTATTGGTAAGAATATGACATAGCTTACCAGGGGAGGGCGGCAAAGACTGAGACTCGTTCAGGACAGTCATAGCTCTTCTTACTGCCCTATTTCCTCCTCAACGGCGGTACCCGAGCCGCCTGTATTTGCCGCTCCAGCCCCGGTTGCCCCGAAAGGAGATGTAGCTGGGTTGGTACTAACCAGCTGAGACCCCGTAGTCCCAAGATCCGATTTTGTAAGGCTCGCACCTTCTCTGACTATGGTGTCCGTAGATGGAGGAATCTCGGAAGCAGCATCGGGCTTCGGAGGGTTTATTCCTCCCAAAGCCTGCAAAAAGGAAAAATCAAAAAATGTCCCAAAAGTAACATTGTGGTCTGTCAGGATGAAATTTACCTCCGAGATGGTTTCGGCGTCGCTGCCTCCTTCCGCAGCATCAGGCCTACGGATCCTAATCACGATCCGCTTATGAGAACGAGGCCTATCGGTGATTGAAGGTCCACGCTTACTTAGCTTATGCGAAGGACTTGGCACATGAGAAGGCAAGCGTGTCGCCAATGTACTTGCAGGGAGTGGTGGATTGTCGGATTCATTCTCCTCTTTCGTATCATTAGAATCAGAGTCAGAGACTTCGATAGCCTTCGCCTTCCCTGACCTGGTCCTCTTTTTGGTCTTCTTGCGTTGTTCCCTCAACTTGGTACCGGTAATGAAACTGGTACTTGTATCGAAGTCGCAGGGAGGCCTATTCACGGAGACATGGTGGAGGGCCGCCAGGTACGAGATGCGCCCCAAGCCCCTAGTATTGGGCAGACAGAAGCTGGTTTGGGTACGGACTGCACTGTAGTAATGGCAGGTCCGGATACCATCCAGGATGCCACCCTCATAACCCAAGCTGGGACTGGGGTTATCCAAAAATAACTGGCTATACCCGAATTGTCGAGAGTATCAGCTGGGTAGGTAAGGTTCCAAGAAGACGACGTTGCAGTTGTAGTACACCAGATCTGTAGTACAGATATTCTACAACCAGTGGAACATCTTCTCAGATAGGATTTGGGGCGCGGCACCACCACCAAAATGAAGGTGCCTCATTTCCTCGTCGGTGAAAGGCGGGACCGACACAAAAAGGAGTAGCTGTCCACCCGTGCAAGCGCAGCTCGACAGTCGGGTATGGTTGAACAGGTCCAGGGCATGTCATGGTACTAGTAGATAAAGGCATCATCGGCCGTCGCATTACCCTCGGGGCCAGCCGCATCAGAGAGGGGCAGTGCATTAGCAGCCACCCCATCAGATAATGGTTGGGCAGCTCAATTCGATTTAAAGCCATCGTAGTGTCACAAGCTATGGCTTTGGTCGTAAAGATACGAAGGCCTCGATGAATGATGCACACCATGGCTGGGAGTGAGCTAGCCTGCCTCCGAAGACTAACTTGACAGCAGGGAGGATCAGGTTGCGGCTAATTCTCTCAATAGAACCGGAACCCCCCGAGACCACACAGATCCTTACCCATATCATTAGATACCCAGCCAAGATGGCCTTATCGGACAAGAATTGGGTATCTTTATAGAAATAGCTAACGGTGTCGGTCTGGCTTCTGAATCTTTCAAGAAACTTTGGTCCTCTTGGCGCTTCGCACCTGAGCGACTACCCCTTCTTGAGTCTAAGGGCTCTGAGGGGAAACCCGGCGCAACGCCCCAAGGTTGAACATATAACTGATCCAAGCCTTGGTGTGGGGAAGGTTCCTTTCAAAGCTTTTATCCTTCTTCTTCGACATTAGCTGACAAGTGCTATGATGACATAGCACTTCCTGGTAAACGGCAAGGAACTCGGGAACCGCTGCTCTAGCTGCCCAAAATCCTCATTTGTGGGAGTATACTCCTCGTAAACTTCGTCTCTCCAGGGCAACTTGGAGACGTCATGCATCTCGTAGAGAGCGAGCCCCATCTCCCCAACAGGTATAAAAAGGTCCCCGTACGACAGTTGTACATCTCGAGGAGTGCTATGAACAGCTTTGGGTTCACAGCAAGACCGTAGCAGGTGCCCCTTATGGCATAGTAGAGGCCAAGCTACTGTAAAGTATCCTGATACACCGTCAGAATCCAGGATGTCAAGTTAACCCACGGAGGGGAACGATACATCTAATTCAGCAGCGATAGTTTGCCCACGGGGTATGACCCTTTGCGAGCAATCTGGTTCAAGGTGTCAGCTTCAGAGAACTAGATATTGGGCCCTAGCTCATTTATGAAACTGCCTGGGACCAGTCCGACAATAGAATAATTGATTGACTCCTTGGTCGCGACCACCGACCATGCTCGTCTATAATAATGGATATTGCTTATGAAGACTCTCTACCGGTCCAGAGTTATAGGATCCGTCATCCGTCTCTTAGTAGGCAGAATGTTAAAACCTAATAGGGGGAAATGGCATTCCTTTGAGGAAGGTGAACCGCTACTCCGTTGGAAAAAAAATCCCTGCTCTCAAATATATCCAGTATGCTTGGGTTCGAGACAGTTAGAGCATCTCCGAATACAAATGCAGGCTTCAGAAGAGTGTCCTCCAGTCTCCGGAAATACATCATACTGAGTAGGTAGAAGAATGATTGGCCCCTGATCTCCTTTAACCTGGCCTCAGGTCGATCTCGGGAAATCTGAGTTCACACGCGTTCTACTATATGATCAAATCTCACACCCAAAGCAGACTGAGCGTACGCTATCAAGAGCTCCACCGATGGAGCTGTAGGCAAGTTCACTACAAGAGTCAAAACAGGAATATAGTTAGAGAAAAATAGAGTGAATGGGTTCGTTCTTCAGCTATGCGGCCTAGTCAAATAGAACCTATGCAGCCTAGTTGTAAGGAGCACATGCGGCTCAAATCAAATAAGGCATATGCGGCCCAGTCGGGCAGAGTTTATGCGATCCAGTTGTGAGGGGTGCGCATGCTGTAGGTCCTAAAAAATCAAGTTGCACCCATCAACAAAGTCATAAAAATCAAGAAATACATCTTTCAAATGAATTATGTAGAAGTCATATTGTGCATCATCCAGATGGCACAGAGTGGACTGTGCATACTTTCAAGTGCGCAAGCTGACGTGGCCATGTCATCATTACCTGACACAATCAAATCTTCTGACAACTGACAGCACAAAGAACGAGGAGACTGTTCGTTTGTTGCACCGTACAGCGCTCGAGGACAGCTGTACATACCGTGCAATCTGTTTGCAATACAATCTATTTACAGCATAATCCAGCCTATTGCGGTCCATCCCAGCGCAATCCAAAGTCAGCGTAATTCATGTGGCGCACTTCATCATGACAACTGATAAATGTATACGTGGCATTCATGCTATCAATTGCTCACTACGTGGCAACCGTCTGTGCACGATCATGCGTATTTTAATCAAATGATGCCATGTGTCCAAAACAGTTGGCCCACGATCAGACAACTGCCTGCGCAGTCTAATGCTGCACAATCCAGTGCATGCGCAATCCAACTTGCGCCATTCAGAATAACTAAAAGTTAGTTATTTCCAGAACTCTATAAATAGAGTTTCAAGTCTTCATTCCAGGGGATCAGACATAAAAAGTTCAAAAATATCAGAGAGTTCAGGATTTCTTGCCCAAGTGCTGCTGTATTCTTCCGAGGCTTTTGCCTTCAAATTCAGAGGCTACCGTCTTCAAAGTTCACATCGTCTAAGGGATAAAGCAATCGTCTTCTAGATTGGATTCCTATAGTTGTACTTTCCTAGAATTCTTGTAATCTCTTTACAAAGTTTGTTGAAATAAAGTTCATACATTTGTTTTTGCAAACAAAATGGCGACTTTGCTGGGGATAACTTTCTCCTCCGACGAGGAAGTGAGAACTCAATGTGACGTTGCGTCTATCAGAAAGACACAGAAGACGCTGGTTGTGAAGGTCAACCAGACATCCTATGAAGCCATGATCAACTCCAGGACCACTCCTAGTACTGCAGCAACTTCTGCCACGAACAAAGTGCGTCCAGTGTGGATCCCCAAGACTGCTGCACAGTCTGTTGATTCTGTCCCTAAGACTGCTGCGCAGTCTGTTCAATCTGCCACCAAGACTGTTGCACAGTCTAAAGTCTCTGTTGTTGCACAATCTGCCTCTGCCACTCATACGCAGTCTGCTGTTGCCAGTGCACAAACTACATCATATGCTGCTCTGTCAAAGTACAAGTCTCCTGTTCTACTGGCGCAGTTGGCTACAACTCTGCCTGCGCAGTCCACTACTCCAGCAACCAAAGTGCAACTCAAGTACACTGGCAACAAGGCTCCTACTGCACAAACTACTCTGGTTGAGGCCAGAAAATATGCTGCCAAGACTCCTCATGCGCAATCTGCCAGTGCGCCATTGACCCATGCGCAAACTGTGTCTGCACAATCCAAGAGAGACAGCCCTTTGGCTAATCTCTCCTCTTCTCACTACAAGAGGAAAAGTTCTGCTGCTCTCCTCCAGCACCCTGTTGCTCCTGCATAATCCACTAGGGGTAGTCTTTTGGTTATTCCTCTTTCTCTCTAGAACAAAGGAAAAGGCCCTTTGGTCTTTTCTCAAACTTCCTCGTCCCATGACTTGGAAGACAACAGAGGGAAACGCTCTTTAGCTAACCCTTCTTTCCAAAACAAAGGAAAAGGCCCTTTGGTCTTTTCACAATCTTCCTTGGTTTTTACCGTTGAAGATCAATCTGAATGTGCTCCGGCACCAGTTAGTACAAGAACCCTTTCTCATAAGGATTCTTCTTCTCTCTTTGCCAAAGGAAAGTGTACTGATCAGAGAGGTATTCTGCCTACTCCCGTAGCAGAGTTCCAAGATCTCCCAAATCTTAAGATCTCCCATTCAAGACAGGAAAAATTGTTGGTGTCTCAGACAGAAAGCCCTGGGGGTGAGTTTGCTGATCTAAGAACTTATCTCAACAGGCCAACTTCGGTGAAACGTAAACAGCCAATGCTGAAGATCAACCATTATCAGAAGCAAACTTCCAGGATCAAAAATTGGGACACCTATGCCAATGAAATGAGCCCTTTCCTGTACACTCAGGGGATAAAACATTTGAAGAAATGGAACCATGTTCCGAATGTTATCAAAGAACACATCCCTTGAACTTTTCCTCGTCCCGTTGCTGTTCTTGATCTCCGAGAACACCTCAAGCAAAAACGGGACAACATTTCAACATCTCCAGTGCAACCACTTGGTCACCATTGCAATCACAAAGTGGTCATCAAGTGTTGTTGTCAAACAACAAGACGATCTGTCTTCGATCGTCTGAACTTTCCTAACTCGGAACCTATGTCGGAAGATGAAGACGAGGTTTTGTACGCTTTCGTCAACATGACTTCCAGAGACACTGGGGGTAGGAAGTGCTCCAAGCACGGGAAGCCTCGTAAGCCAAACCAACGGTATTTAGATTTACTCCATGAATCCTCTGAAGGTGTATTCCAACATACCAGATCCCGAAGCCGAGACACAATCAGTCAAAGGAATCTTCAGGATTATTCCGAATGCCTCCTTCCTTCTCACTAAGGAGATGATTCTCTCCTACTATGATATATACAGTGAAAGCTCAGAACAGACAGTATCCTCCACTGTACCTAGAGAAGTGACAGCTTACGTTGTCAATGAAGATCCCGATGCTTCCAATTCAGCTAGTCAAGAACAGAAAATAGCTGCACTAGAAGATAAGCTGAAGACAATGGCTGAAATGGTCGCAAGTATGCATTCCATCATTGTGGCCCAGCATACAGTCCTACCGACCGTACCTCCAGCAAATCCTGAAATCATAGCATCATCGGTGCCTGTTAATGCAGGGCTGGGGGTAGCATCTCTTCCAGTACCTCCTGTACAAGTCCAACCTACACCCAGTCAGTCAGGTGCTGGGGGTAGTGCTTATCAGGCTGTTCCTCCTCATAACACCGTGGTTCAGCCTGCTCCTTCTACATCAGTGAAAGATGCCAATGAAGCTGTCAAGCTCTTGCGAACTCAGTTCGAAGCTTTCAAGGAGAAAGACAACATGCAAAGGTTGGGGATCAAGCAACCTTACCCAATTGAATAGAAGGAAGTTCCATTTCCTTCGAAGTACAAGATCCCAACCATCTCGCTGTTTGATGGCAGCACTTCTTCCAGTCAGTTCATTAACCACTTTGAGGTTATGACTGTCCAACTTCAACCAAATGACGCTCTTCTTACCAGAGTGTTCGTTGGCTGTTTAGCTGGCGTAGCATACGATTGGTATAGAAGCTTGCCCGATGGTTGTATCACCTCCTTCTCTGGCTTAAAGCAAATCTTCTTGGAACGATTTTACGAGGGGATCAATGACATGACTATGTCAGCCTTCAATAAAATCAAAAGAAGGCACAATGAAACTGCTGAGAGTTTTATTGAAAGATTCTGCCGAGAAGCTTTGAAAATGCCTCTTGGAACTCCGGCTGCTGACACCATAGACACCTGTAAGGCAAATCTATTGCCTATCATCAGCATGTGGACGGGATCTACTCAGTTCCAAGATTGGCCATCCTTCATTGTCAACGCTAAAGCAACTGAAGTTAGCGCTGATAAATTCAAACAGCAAGGAGTACAAATGTCTAACCCCGACCGGGATGAACATCAAACATCAGGTGGTGGCAATCGCCAGAACAATCGCAAAGGAAAAGAAACTTTGAACATCAATTTGAACAAGAACAAAGAATCTCTGGCAGTTAACGTAGCTCCCCTTACGTCTACTTTCACTCCTTCTGCACCTCCACCGAGAGAACCTCGTCCTAAAGTAGAATATTCCTTTGACGAGAATGACACAGCGAGCATCTTTGATTGCTTGATCAAAAGTCATAAAATCCAACTTCCAGATTCAAAGAAACCTGATGAAGTTGGTAAGACTGATCATCCCAAGTACTGTGACTATCACAGATTCATCGGACATCCCACTCGAGCATATTATGTGCTCAAAGGCAAAATCCAAGAGCTGGTCAATGCCGATATTGTCATTCTGCAGCAAGACGAGAAGACCGTTACCGCAAATATGGTCTCAGTTCAATTTTATTACTTTCCACCCCAGATGGTGCAGCATGGTGTCATTCCTATCCCCAAAGCTACTCTCGAGATCGAGAATCTTCCTCCTCCACGAAATAAAGGTCTCGTCCCCTTGTCTCTTGACAACGGCAAGATTATGTAGATCCATCCGGATCTTGCTTCGGAGTTTGAACTTCCCTTTCCCCCAAGAAGAAAGACCGCTCTAAGGGCAAAACAAAGATTTGCAATATGGTGTCTTTTGACCCCATAGTTGATGAAGAAATCCAGCTGGGCACTAAATCAGGAAAAGCTTATCTAAAGGATTACCCCAAAGCCCAAGAGAATCCTGCTTCTTCCTCTGAGACTGCTCAAGTGCAGCCTACTTCTACTGAGGACATCCCTTCTGCATCCTCACCAGTTATCGTACCTATTCCTTCCAAGCCGACGGTAGCTGACAAAGGCAAACAACAAGTCTGCTTTGACAAACCGTTGAAGAAGTCATCTCCTTCCGGACTTGAAAAGCCTTACAATTTTAATATCTTGGCTCAATTAGCCAATACACCGGCCCGGCTATCCATCTTCGAGCTCTTACGCCTCTCTAAAGAGACTCGGGAAACTCTGAGTGAGGCTCTCATGCAAGTTGAAACCTGTTTAGCCCTTCTGAAGAAGCCAAAAATAGAACCAGTCTCTTGCCTCCATTGTCATAGTGTGTTGGAGTTAATTCCAAACATAACTTTCACACAAGACGACATGTTGATGGAAGACAACAGGCACGATCATCCTCTCTACTATACAGGATACGTAGACTCGATGAAAGTCGATCGTATTCTGATAGATTCAGGGTCTGCACTCAGCATTATGCCGAAGACAATGTTGGATGCGCTTAAAATCCCAGTGCATATCTCTCTAGTACAATCACCACCATCCTTGGGTTCAATCAGGAAAGGAGTGAGCCTCTGGGTAAGATTCGCCCAAAACTCCAAATAGGCAATCTTCACACAAAGGTTACCTTCTACATCATTGACAATCATGGTTGTTCTTATAATGCTTTACTGGAAAGACCATTTCTATACGAGCATAACATTGTCCCTTCGACTCTCCATCAATTTTTTAAATATGTTGATGACAATGGAGAGGTGCAAAAGGAGGTTGCTGATCTCTATCCTTTCAAAGGCATCGAAGCATACTGCAACGATGCACGTATGTACAAGGACGAATTCATGAAGGTTGTCCTGTCTTTGGATACAGAAAAAGAGCAAGAAACAGTGCCTAATGACACCTTCATCATTCCTGTCAAAGGGCGTGTTTCTCGTCCTCAATCTTCCAAGCCACTGGCTATCCACTTGCTAGTCCAGAAGCAATCAATTGATGATCAAGATCAAAGGGAGCTCACCTCTTCTGAGCCACTTGTTATCGACTTACGTCGTAACAAGGATAAAAAGCAGCTCACTTCTTCTGAGCCACTTGTTATTGATTTATCTCATAACAAGGATAAAAGGGAGCTCACCTCCTCTAAGCCGCTTGTTATCGACCTCCGTCGTAACAAAGCTAATCCTCCTCCAAGTTCTTCTTCTCCTTCTCTTGTAATCAATTTGACTAAGCCTGCTAAGGCTAAAGGTCCTGCTGTAAATACAAATGTATAAATCAATGAAAAAGCATCCACTTTCCAGTATACTGATGTCATTTATCATGCTACATGCTACTTGGATATGTTAGATAGCTTTTAGTCATTTACAATGGGAGTTGTGCAATCTCTTCAAACTGAAGTTTCATTTGAACACCCAAAAGATTCATATCGTATTGTTCCTGCTCATAAAAAAGGCGAGAGTCCAATACTTTTTAGTAAAGGACCGGAACAACAATTCACCTATACGGATGATAGCAAAAGCAACGACACGGGGCATCTTCAACTCCGTCGTTATAGTCAAGAATCAAAAGACATCATCCGAAAGATGGGTTATGACTTCAAGAGCGGCCTCAACTACGGTAAGGGTAGAAAAACTCCTATCCGTACGGCTGTTCCGAAAGGAAAGTCAGAGATATACTACAGTAGGACCAAAAGAGGTCTCGGATATGCTTCACCCCCAGTATTATCCCCAGCAGGCTCTGAATCCGATAGTGAGGAGTGTTCTAACTCTTCTGATTCCAGATCATGGGATTCTGATACCAGCATCGGTCAAGTCTATCGGCTGACTGTATCTTCTAACATGGTCTCCATCGAACTTCCAGAAGGCTATGACGAGGATATTGAAGAAAGTTCTGAAACAGATCCTTGGGCTCAACGAATGGATACCCAATAGGAACTCCGATTCGAACAAAGGGAACCGCCTACTGAAGATCAATTAGTTCAAGTTGATGTAGAACAAAGCGGGTCACCTCGTCCAATATTCATCAGCAAGAACCTTACAGAGGCAGATAAACAAGAATTAATTCTTCTGATTAAAGAATACATTGATGTCTTTGCCTGGAGTTATGAAAACATGCCAGGACTAAATCCTAAAGTAGCTACTCATAAATTGAACATTCTGCCGAATGCAAAACCGGTCAAACAGTAACAACGGCATTTCAAGCCAGAAATGATGGACGCAATCGACGATAAAGTCAAGAAGCTCATCGCTTGTGGCTTTATTCGAGAAAAACAGCATCCTGATTGGGTAGCCAATATCGTCCCAGTTCTAAAGAAAACTGACAAAGTTCGAGTCTGTATCGACTTTCGGGATCTTAATGAAGTATGTCCAAAAGATGAATTTCCACTCCCTATCACTGACGTCATGATTGACAACACCTGTGGATTCGAAAGAATATCTTTCATGGACGGATTCTCCGGATATAATCAGATTCGGATGAATCCTGAAGATGAAAAATATACTTCTTTTCGTACTCCTCGTGGAGTCTACAGCTATACAGTAATGCCATTTGGTCTCAAGAACGCTGGTGCAACATACCAACGAGCCATGAGTACCATCTTTCGAGATCATCTGCGTAAGACTGTCGAATGCTATGTTGACTATATCGCTGTCAAAAGTCGTCTAAAGGAAGATCACATCCAAGACTTGAGAACTATCTTCAATCTCATGCGCCAACATCAACTCAAAATGAATCCCACCAAGTCATTCTTGGGTGTCTCTAGTGGCAAATTTCTCGGCTTCGTTATTACCTCTAAGGGTATACACGTAGATCCCGAGAAGATCAAAGCCATTCAAGAGATGCGTCCTCCACGCAACCTAAAAGAGTTACGAGGATTCTAAGGTCGACTTGCGTACATTAGAAGATTTATTTCGAATCTGTCTTGACGCTGTAGACCATTTACTCAACTAATGAAGAAGGGTGTATCTTTCATCTGGACCGAAGAATGTCAACGAGCATTTAGCGACATCAAGTGGTATCTCATGAACCCGCCAGTCTTGGTACCACCAATCTCTGGCATACCATTCTTAATGTTTGTCCGTGCTATGGATCATTCATTGGGTGCTTTACTTGTCCAAAAGAACAAAGAAGGCCAAGAACAAGCCATCTATTATCTCAGTCGTACTATGATTGGTGCTGAGCACCGTTATAGTCCGGTCGAAAAAGAATGCCTAGCTCTTATGTTTGCTGTTCAAAAGACTCGACATTACATTAGTGGTCAAACTATTCATGTTATATCCCGAGTTAATCCTCTTCGGGTACTGATGAAAAAGCCTAGCACACTTAATTCTCGGCTGGCTACATGGGCCATTCTGCTAGCCCAATATGACATGGTATACGTCCCTCAAAAATCTGTCACGGGTCAAGCCCTGGCGGATTTCTTAGCAGCTCATCCTGTTCCAGAGACATCTAAACTCTATGATGAAATTCCAGACGAAACTTTGGAATCTAATACAATCTCTGAAGAATTTCCTACTTGGTGTCTATTCTTTGATGGTGCATCCAGGATTGCACCCAATGGTGCCAATGTCGCAGGAGTTAGAGTTGTCCTTGTTTCTCCGGACGGGTCAGCTATTCAAAGAGCATACTCCTTAAACGAGCCTTCCTCCAACAACGTGGCAGAATACAATGCTCTACTCATCGGCCTTCAACTAGCCAAGCAACTTGACATCGAGTATCTTGAAGTCTATGGTGACTCCAAGTTGGTTGTTAACCAGGTTAGAGGGACCTACGAAGTTCGCCATCAAGATCTAGTGCCTTATTTTGAAGCGACAATCAACATGGTTACATCATTCAAAGACGTCTTTATCGAATATGTACGCCGAGCTTGCAATACCGAGGCTGACGCTTTGGCTAATCTTGTAGCAGTCTTAGCCATCCCTATCAAAAGACAACAAGTGGTAGTCATCTCTAATCGAGAATTGTTCTGCATCGAAAACAACCGTAATATTGAGTTCAGTAATCTTGCTGAAATCAATATTATCAGTGAAGATTGGAGAACTCCTTTTATTGACTTCGTAGTTCATGATATACTACCTGAAGATCCCAAGGAGGCTACGAGTATTCGTCGATGGTCTCTCCGATTCTATTACAATCAGACCACCAAGACACTCTACCGGCGAACTTATGACGGCCTACTCTTACGCTGTCTTGCTGGTGATAAAGCAAGACAAGTATTGCGTGAAGCTCACGACGGTGTCTGCGGAGCACATCAACCCGGTCCTAAACTACATGATCGTATCCGACGTATGGGTTACTATTGGCCCTCTATGGTATCTGATGCCATCGAATATGCGAGGAAATGTCGAGCTTGTCAAATCCACGTAGATTTCATTCATCAACCGTCAGAATTCCTTCATCCGACTGCTGCTTCCTGGCCTTTTGAAGCTTGGGGCATGGACATTATTGGTCCCATTAATCCTCCTTCTTTTAGGGGACATCGGTTCATACTGGCAACAATCGATTACTTCTCTAAATGGGCCGAAGCTATACCATTGGCTGAAGTCAAGACCAGTAGCGTCATCAACTTTGTCAAACACCATATCATCTATCGATTTGGTGTACCTCGACGAATCATCCACGACAATGGACCTCAATTTATCAGTCAAAAGTTCACAAGGTTCTGTGACGATCATCGAATTGACAATATCGCTTCGACAGCCTACAATCCTGCCGCTAACGGCTTAGCTGAAGCCTTCAACAAGACTATCATCAATCTTCTCAAAAAGTTTGTGTCTACAAACAAACGAAACTGGAGTGAAAAGCTTGGGGAATGTCTTTGGGCCTACCGTACTACGGTCCGCAACCCTACAGGTTGTACACCCTTCACTTTGGTGTACGGTTGTGAAGTAGTTCTACCACTGGAACTCCAAATTCCGTCCTTAAGGATTGCTATTGCCAACGAGCTCACTACAGAGAACAATAATCTTCTCCGACTTCAAGAGTTAGAAGCGCTCGATGAGAAGCGGCTATTAGCTCAACAGCATATTGAGTTATATCAAGCTCGTATCTCGAAGACTTTCAACCACAAAGTTAAAGTCAGAGCCTTTCTGAAAGGAGAGCTTCTTCTAACAGTCAGACGTCCTATGACTATGACTCACTCAAGCAAAGGCAAGTTCGATGCAAAGTAGGAAGGCCCTTACATTATCAGCAAAGTCTTTTCAAATGGAGCCTATCAACTTTCAGAGTTAGATGGTCGAGTTGCTATGATGCCTATCAATGGCAAATTCCTCAAGAAATACTATATATAAATGTAACAGAGATTTTATGTAAATATGATCAGACAGTTCATAAATAAAGTTTGATTTTTATTACATCATAAACGATGTAACATGATATCAAGGAAGGTCACTATCATCCTTCTCGACATTGGGACACGGACCACTGCCGTCTTTATCAAAGACACAATCAGCAAAAGAGCCAAGAACATCTTTGCTGGAACCCACCAGGAATTTGCAGGCAGCCATCCTCATGGCTTCTTCTTCTTTTGTCGTCCCGGGTTCAAGCAGGAAATCCAAGATGTCCCTTGGTGGTTTAGGTGCAGACGAACCTTCGCCCGCTTTTATCGATTTCGGCTGGTTGAGATCGGTTGGGCGTTCTTCCGAAGATTCTTCAACCTTCGAGGCAATTTTAGCTTTCTTGGATGCATCTCCAGACGACATCTTTATGTTAAAAAATAGAAATGTTTATTTCTTCCAGATTTCTGTTTTATTTATAGGCAGAAATTCTTAAAATAACGAAGTGACACATTCATTTCGACGGTTCGTCCGTTCATTCAGCCAACGGTTCACCCGTTCATTTAATTCATCTGACGGTTCACCCGTTCATTTCATCACCATTTCAACCGTCTATCATCCGACGGTTCATCCGTTCACATATCTATCCGACGGTTTACCCGTTTATGCCATCCACAATTATCCGACGGTTTACCCGTTCATTCATCATATTCATCCGACGGTTCACCCATTCATTCAATCAATCTGACGATTCGTTCGTTCATTCCACTCATTTGACGGTTCATCCGTTCATCTTGACGATTCACTTCGTTCACGCATTTTGACGATTCATTTCGTTTGTTTATCCACATCAGTAACTTATCATTCTCGATTAAGTTATCTATTGAAATAATAATATTCAACAACTTATATTTTGCCACGTCCATATTACCTCTGAGCAGATATACTTGAATATGATTATTTTCTGGAATCAAGAAATATATCATGTCCTGTATCTCTGAATATATTTTCTATCTCTATTATGTGTATCTGAATAAGATATGTAATAAATAATAGAACCCCAAAAAGTTGTCTTTTATTGATCAAAATTCAAGACATTACAAAGATTTATATTACAAAACAAGAAGATACAAGATATTTTTCTACTAAGCTGGAGGTGTCATCAGACTGGCAATCTGTTGCTTCAGAGTCTTCAGTCGCTCTTCGCGGGATTCCATCACTCTCTTCCTGGCTTCTTCCATCCCAGATTTTTAATTAAAGGTTGGCAGAGTTACCATTCGGCGAGTGATTTCAGTATTATGAGCCTCAGCATATTCGTCCCTTTCTTGGGTTAGAGCACCGAGTTGTTGAATTGCAATTTGATGTTCAGTGACCTCATCTTCCAGTTCTTCCCGAAGACGGGCAATCTCTGCTTTCAATTCAGCAATTCTCTGTTCTTTTCTTTCAGCAACAGAGGTCACTGTTTCCACCTTAGAATTGTACTCAGCAGACTTGGCGGCGAAAGTATCCAAGAGAATTTGGAAGTTAACTTTCTCAATTGCAGCCTCTTGGGACATTCGTTCAAACTCAGCTTGTACTAAAAGTTCTACCTCTTCTTTATTTAGCTCTTTGTAGCTATTTATTGAGGTCTCCAGCTCATTTAATATGTGTTCAAGAAAAGTGGCCTAAGGCTCATCACCCTGATCACGGATGGCATTTACCAAATAAGAGGTTGGATCTCAAACCGAGGAGAAATCGCCTCTTTTTTCTCCATCACTCTATTTATTAAAGGTCCCAATAAATCAAAGAAAAACTTGGTAAATGATTTTATGACAAACTGATTGGTAGCCAAAGCACCAGGAGTAGCAGCTACTCATGTTGACGATGAAGCGGCGGGACGTTCAATTTCTTGTACTTGGATAGAAGGTTCTTTGAATAAAGGAGCAAGAGTAAAGCTGGTCGCTCCTCTCGGTTGTTCCTCTGCAAAATTAAAATTTTGTCATTTTGACTATCATTTGCTACTAACAAAGAAGATCAAAAAGTGAAAGCATTCTTACCATAATTTGGTCCAGTATCAGGTCTGTCATCTGTTGGGACAGATTCCAGCTGAGAAGAAGTAGCCTCAGACATTAGTGCCTGACTACTTTCTGCTTCAGAACCACATGATAAATGACGACTGCTACTAGCTATCGTCGTTGCAAGCACTATATCTGTGCACGCTGGAGGAGCTGGAGAAGATACGGTCTCTGCACGAAATACGAATAAAGATGTTAGCTATCAATTTATTAAAAGAAGATTGCTAATTTCACTCTATACCTTGGGGATCAACAGCAGGAGTTTCCTCCAGGGCCATTTCTTCATCTGCCATCTTCTCTGGAGATACCTACACCGCAACATCCTTTTCAGGATTCAGGGTGTCATCAACAGCTCTGGTAGATGTCTGGACCTCAATATCCTCTTCAGGATTTTGTGTCTCATCAACAGCCTCCGATGATGTGCTTTCTTCGCTTGTACTAACCTCACGAGCTTCTTCACTAGCATTTGCAGTAGCATGATCAGCATCTTCTTGATAACCAAAGTCACAATTATTTAATGCTTCGATCATTAGACGATCCTTCTCCTCACGGGCTGTTCCCGGTGTAACAGGAAGATGATTCATTACTGCCGCTGGTGAGGGTGATCGTACAGCTTCCTCTTCTCTGGGCTCTGCAGCCTCTTCTCTCTGCTCAATTTCTTCTCTGGGCTCTGCCGCCTCCTCTCTCTGTTCAGTTTCTTCTCTCTGCTCTGGACTAAGCTCAGAGACGGGAGTAGGAGATGACATAGTAATCCCCGCTGTAGCATTCACCACTACAGAAGACAAGATTTGCCTTGGAGGAGAGACTGTTCTTTTTCTTCGTCTGTGGGCCAATTTCTTTCTATGCAGGGGCCTCTCAGGACTCTCTACATTTACTACCTCGACCTGTTTCTGAATAGAGGTCGACGTAGCCGCTTCTTCTCTGGTTGATTCAGCCATTTGTCGGGATTGTGATCTAGTAGTGACCTTCTCTAATGATGGTTCTAAGATCAACTTCTTCTTTGCGACTGAAGAAGAAGGTTCTTCTCTCCTTCTCTTCTTCTCCTTAGCCGGAGACTTAACCACTTTCAGAGAAATTCTCAGTGGTTGATTAACTTCCTCAGGGAAGTTTACTTCTCTGGAAGCTTCTAGTGGATCATCCACCGGTTCATGTTGTTTGTCGTTTGTTGGAGCTAATGTAGCAGTAGCCCCTTTCTTCAGACGAGTTGCTGTTGCGAAACTATCAATCAGACTAAAATTCTCAGCAAATGTAATGGCGGCTGTGTAGAATAATGAATATGTGTACAGCATTCTTGGGCTATTATCGTTCTTGTTGGGCATTGAGAACACTGTCCTAGTGTCTCGAGCATTATAGTAGGCCCATGCTCTCGTACCATCAATTAGGTACCTCGTTTCTTACAGGCAAGTTATGGCGTTGCCCACATGGAATTGGTCATAACCAAATTGACGAACGAAGCGACTCGGCAATGTCACGACCCACACCCTAGAGTTAGGGCACGAGAACGTAACAACGCCCATCCTACGCCGCAGTGTCGACGGTAGAACGCTATCCTAGGTCTCAATGCATCTAACAGTATAAGACTAAACAGTTCATACTCCCAGAATGGGGGTGACATAGCAGAATGTAAACTCAATCACATCTAAGGTAGAGCATAAAGGAAGATAGATAAAACATGAAATCGAAAAGAGATACAACAGATAGAAGTCTAAGTGTCTAAGATACAAACTCAGAATACATCTCAAAACCCAAATACAGTAATCCATAAATACAACTCAAGATGACTGAAAATAAACTATAAGCAAAAAACCCTAGCTATCTATGCAACCTCTACTGTCTCCTCTAGGCTAGCAGGCAACCTCCAGGCTATCTGTAAAATTTATCAACAGGTCCAGTCAGGACAGGAGCGAGTACAATACATCTCAACAGTTCATAGCAGGTTAGAAGATATAATCATGCAGTAAAGTAAGATACAAGTACTGAAAGAAATACAGTATGTAAACAGAGAGAGTAAGCTGTAATAGAAATATCTACTATAAATAGAGAACTAGCAGTGACTAGTGAGTCATAGTACAATATGAACATGTAAATGGCATAGGAGATTCTGATGCTACACTATGGAAGAGATTCTGATGCTACACTACTTGGGTATTATTCACATGTCCATTTCTACTCCCCCGTACCCCTAATCAATACACAAGGATCCAGCCAGGTTATGTTATATGATGCTATATAACAGCCCCCGAAGGTGATAGACCCCGAAGGTAATAGACCCCGAAGGTGATAGACCCCGAAGGTGACCCCGAAGGTGATAGACCCCGAAGGTGATACATAGTAGTCCCATAAATGGGATAAGGATTCTAGGAAGACTCTACGATCATAAGAGTATATGTCGTAAGTGATCAAAGAACCAATAAAGCATAGTGATACGCCATGTAAGTGAAACGCACAGAACATGTAGTACCCGATGCTCCCTAAGGATAACATCTCAAGAAGGGATCCATATAGTACCAATCCGTGTGACCAACGTGACAGTACAAGTAAAGTAATCTACTGCAGGAAATAATTCTAAGCAGGATATGAAATGATCAGAGAATGTACTCGCCTGATATCTGAATGTCCAAGGTAAAGATACTGTCTGAAGAGAGGTGTCTGGCTCCTAATTAGAACAGCACAAGTCACAACATGTCCAGAAGGGTAATATAAAGCACTATAATACATTCTACATGAATCTAGGTCAAACTAGGCCAAAGTCAACCCTTGGTCAACTGCACTAGTCAAACTAGGTTAAACTAGGTCATGTCCTAACCTAGCAAGTCTTACTAGGCCTAACCAAGACTATCCTAGCAAGCACACATCAATACAAGGCTATACAAGCCAATATACACCCAACTCTATATAGCATACAATTATTCAATACTCAAATAGACAAGAATTCACATTGGATATACACTAGGTAATCTATTACTTTAAGCTATATATGTCTACACATATATACACATGCATATATTGGTATTCAACATTAGGTCTATAATCATGGCATTTCAAATGGTTATATAAACTTATATATTACAACACAATATGCTAACATATATATAATATACATACATAGCTAAGTTAACTATATTCATAAATACTTATTTAAGAGGCTATGTGTGTGTATGTGAACATGGCAAAGGGGCAAGTGAGGGTTAAACGGGCATACATAGTGTATACATATCAAAGAGTGTCAAAGTGTAAGTGAACAATGTGTCAAGTGTGATAGTGTCAACATAGTGTAAGGGGGTACATGAGGTAACATAGGATTTGTGTTAACATAGAACATTACATCTCATTAACTTGTATATTGCATACATTACATCTATTATTACATTACATTCATGCTTGCATTCATTCATCATTCATTTATTCTCTTGTACCACTATATGTACCATACATTACATACTATGGAACCTACATATTCATTACAAGCCATACTTATACATGCTTACATTAGATAGGATACTTACACCTCATACATCATTTATTTAACCATTTACTCATGCTTGCATTCTCTATTTAATTACATAATGTATATACATTAACATGGGTTAAAATCAATTAGAACATTATATTACACACAAGGGTGCACAAAATGTATATGCCGAATAGTAACTCCCGAAATCGCGAAAACACCGAGAACGCGTTTGTCTTTCGTACAGCTGACACTCAAATAATTCTCCAGAAAGTTACAGAAAGAATTAGGCCTATTAATACATGTTTTTGGAAAGCTAACTTCAATACGCTTCTTTTAAAAAAAACGGGAGATTAAACCGAGCTTTGAACTAGAAGTTATGACATTTCTAAGTTAGGACTGAAATTAAAAACGTGGATAAAAATCATGACGGATTTAGATAGTTTGAGCCAAAAGAATACACAATATATATCCTAATTATCCACAACAATAATAGCAATAATAATATGAGAAACCACACTCACAAACTTGATTATATAATCATCATGAATCATTTATTACATATATAAATATAGATACACTCTCATTACAATATATATATATATATATCTATATATGTAACATGAACACATCCACAACACAAAAGGACACTCCTATGACCTCCAAATGGACACAAAATGGACACAAATGGAGATACAATCATGGGGGTCATTCCTATGGGTTCAAAATAGACCTATATGCATGAGAAAATAAAAAGGAGAAGGGATTTATACCTCCCGGTAGATCGAATCGAAGAAAAGCCTTCTCGGAGCGACACCGACACGTAGAGATTCCAAAAGGACACGAACGAGCTCCGAATCCTCCCAAACTTGGGTAGCTTCCTCCTTGGATAGAATGGAGAAGGAAAGAAGAAGATTTGGTGGTGAAATGGAAGGATTTGGTGGAGAAATTGCTAGGGATTGCTCTCTAGGAATTTGGAGAAGAACAAGAGAGAGAGTGTGGATGAGAATAATGAAATAAACTTGAGCCTATCCTCTCCCAAAGTGGCTGGCCATATGGGGCTATTTGTCCTATTATTTAAGGTCCAAAATGCCCCCACTAACCTATTCTATGAGTATTAGGAAAGGGCTAATTGGTTGGGGCTAAATTAGTCATTCTAAAGTCTCTAATCACACTAACCTTATCCATAATAATTACTCTAACCACTAACTAAAATATTTCTATCATGTGGACTAAAATTAATATCATGTGGGCCATGTCTAACTAGTGTGTGGGTCCGACTAGAGTCAAACTACCCCCGGGTCCCCGTTTCAAGTCGGATTGAGTTAAAATTCGAACCCGACTCAAATAACCCCAAAACAATATCATAAATAATAAAATAATATCAAAATAATTCAAAGAGGTCAAATACAAAAATATCCTTAGGCCAAAAATGACATTAAAATATCAAAATCATATGGTTAGGCTCTAGGTCAAACAGTCTCTAGGGTTTTACTAGCAAAACGTCAAAACCACAAGTCATTGATTTAAATAATTTTAAAATAATTTAAAATCACCAAAAATCATATCATGAATTAAATATCATTATTAAAATAATTATAAACACGAAATTTCAAAATTATCCTCATTTGGGAAATTGGGTGCTACAGGCAAATATGGTTCAAGGAAGCATTCCTCTTTAAATCTGTATACTAGATGTGACGGTCTAATCGCCTTCAGCCAGTCGAAAGCTGCTCGGCCCAGTGGCTGCCTCCCCAGATCAACCATATTTGTCGCCATAAACTCGTAACCAGCTGGAGGAGCGAAGTTATAAAAGTTCCATCCCTTACCAAGGTTGAGGGCACGTCTGCAGTCCTTCAGACTAACGTACACCCACTTGCTTCGGGAGAATCTACGCAGAAAGCTGCCGCTAACTGCCCCCATATCGGGGGGTTCATCAGAGATGGATGATGCAAAAGCAACCACCCGAACAGATAGGTGTAGGGCAACTCCAGTCTCGGGAAGTTCCCTTTCTCACCCTTTCACTTGATCATTACGTCGACATACAGACGAAGACCTGCATTTATTCTACAGGTCATCGCTAATAACAAATCCATCCGGTAGCTGAAGACTAATCGGACGGCAGCGAAGAGTATGCCGCGGTGGAAGCGGTCCACGGCGCTTGCCCCAGGTACAACAAATCGGCGGAGCTAGTAAGTCAAAAATCCCACCAGGCTTCTTTAGACATGGACCTGTAGCCCATTCTTATAAAGCTTTCAACGAAATCCCCGGGCTTGAGCGGAGGTTATTGGTATTCATCAGTAACTTCGATATCCATCCTCTTATTCTCTTCTATCAACCTTATCACTTCACTGTTGCTGAGAGGTTGAAAGAAAGATGGGTTGCAGGAGTCATGTTCTTTGGTCTTTTTCTCAACGATATGGTTAAGAAAAAGATAAGGTAAACATTTAGAGGAATAACATGTGCTGGAAGAGCCGCTCTGGTAATACAGGGAGCATATATTATAATGGCACAGTAGTTCATCAAAAACATTTAGAGGAATAACATGTGCTGGAAGAGTCTCTCTAACTCGTCGTTGGTGGGAACATACTCTTCATAAGGGGAGTCTCCATTTGGTAGGCATGAGATATACTTCATCTCATGGAGCGCCAGTCCCATCTCCCCGCAAGGCGTCATGAACGTCCCTGTCCTGTAGTTATACCTCTCTGCTAGGGCTAGAAACAGATGAGGATTAGGGTGGAAGCCATATACGGTAGCATATACCGCATTATAAAGATCAATCTCTTTAGTCTAATCTTCAAATTGAGCCAATGCCCAGTTGGCTATACTGTTCCATCTCCTGTTTTCCGGGTTTACCAAACCGGTCAGCCAGATGTCTTGATCCGGATATCTACCCTCCGCTTTGGCATACACGTTGGCAAAAATCGATGTCCTTACCGGCAGCAACAAAGACGAGTTCTCAGGGGGAATACAACCTGGCTTCAACCCTCTTTGTAAAGTGCTGTGTCGTTCGGAAGAACTATAGAACATGTCCCTATTATTCGGACCTTTCTTGACACAGATTTTTTCTGTCCGTGCATGTTGAAGGGGAGTAATGTCCCAGTCCATCCTCCTAGGATGGCTTGCATGAGCATATCTTGCTAGAGGAAGGCATCTAGCTATGTCTGGTAACTGGATCAATTTCTCCTTCCTTTGGAAAGTTCTCGACTCAACTCGGGGTCTTGGTTGAGAACTTTTATCAATGGCGTCGCCGAAGAGGAACATAGGCTTCTTGTGGGTGACAGCGTCAGCAGATTGTAAAGGCTGTCAATTTATCAGACTTAGTAAAGTTTCATTATCCTGAGTTATCAGGATAGCTTGGTGAGATGATGGAAGGGCATACTGTGGGAAGAGGACATGGGATAAGTTTTCTTTGTATTCTGGCTCAGCTAAAGTTCCTGTAAAGATTTCATAATTTGGGTCCTCTCTGGTATCAACTGCATTAAGCAGAAAGATCACAATTTAGTATAAGTCAAGTCAGAGATTCTGTCATCAGATTGCGCAAACATCAGATAGCACAAACATCAGATTGCGTAAGCATCAGATTGCGCTGATAAAGCATGCGCAAGTATCAGATTGTGCTGACAATCTTGCACAAATCAGCCGATTGTGCTGACTTTTGCCAGCGCAATTCAACCGATTGCACGAGAAGGTATTCTTCATAAAAATAAAGAATAATGGGTTCATGCAACCAAAACCCTAAACAGGGTGGTGTAGTATGATCACATCTCTAAAAAGAGATGGATTTTAAGATTCAGTAAAGTCGAAAAACCCTAAAAAGGATTTTCGATCGGGTTGTCTACCTCGTAAAGCAGGATGCGCAGCTTCGTGACGGAAAGTGCGTGGCGCAATCCGAGCCGAAGACTCGGCGGAGGCCTTGCCCTTGGCGGCGGCGGAGAAACGCTTGGGAGCCATGAGATCGACGGAGAAGAAAGAGTGAAGTCGGAATAGGCTCGGGGATTTCTCTCTCTCAAGCACAATGAACAAAAGTAAAGAATAATATGAAGAATGAAGGAAACTATTTATTGTTTTTTAAAGAGCAACGACTGCCTCAGATTGTGCCGAATAAATAGGGGTATTCCCTCTGATTGCGCAGACAGCATCATCACGTGCGCAACTTGATTGAAAATTCAAAATTCAAAGTATTTCAAAATTTTGAATAAATTCAACTTTCGTAAACTTTGAAGGGGGTCTTGTAGGTCCTAAAAAATCAAGTTGCACCCATCAACAAAGTCATAAAAATCAAGAAATACATCTTTCAAATGAATTGCGCAGAAGTCAGATTGCGCATCATCCAGATGGCGCAGAGTGGACTGCGCATACTTTCAAGTGCGCAAGCTGACGTAGCCATGTCATCATTACCTGACACAATCAAATCTTCTGACAACTGACAGCACAAAGAACGAGGAGACTGTTCGTTTGTTGTGCCGTACAGCGCTCGAGGACAGCTGTACATGCAGCGCAATCTGTTTGCAGCGCAATCTGTTTGCAGCACAATCCAGTCCAGCGTGGTCCATTCCAGCGTAATCCAAAGTCAGCGTAATTCATGTGGCACACTTCATCATGACAACTGACAAATGTACACGAGGCATTCATGCCATCAATTGCTCACTACATGGCAACCGTCTGTGCACGATCATGCGTATTTCAATCAAATGATGCCATGTGTCCAAGATAGTTGGCCCACGATCAGACAACTGCTTGTGCAGTCTAATACTGAGCCATCCAATGCATGCGCAATCCAACTTCCGCCATTCAGAATAACTAAAAGTTAGTTATTTCCAGAACTCTATAAATAGAGTTTCAAGTCTTCATTCCAGGGGATCGGACATAAAAAGTTCAGAAATATCAGAGAGTTCAGGAGTTCTTGCCCAAGTGCTGCTGCATTCTTCCGAGGCTTTTGCCTTCAAATTCAGAGGCTATCATCTTCAAAGTTCACATCGTCTAAGGGATAAAGCAATCATCTTCTAGATTGGATTCCTATAGTTGTACTTTTCCAGAATTTTTATAATCTCTTTACAAAGTTTGTTGAAATAAAGTTCATACTTTGTTTTTGCAAACAGCTTAAAAAAATGAGATACATATGCGGCCTAGTCAGGTGAAGCTTATGCGGTTCAGTTATATGATGCACATGCGGCTCGGTCATGAGGCACTTATGCGGTTCAGTTATGTAATGCTCATGCAGCTCGATCATGAGGCATCCATGCGGTTCAGTTATGTGATGCTCATACGGCTCTGTCATGAGGCATCCATGCGGCTAAGCGACGATTATGGGTCTCAGTCCATACGGCCCCGTCACACAGAAAGCATGAGGTCCAGTGAGATAGGACACGCATCGATTATGCCAAAGCACAGAGGTGATACATGACAGGCCTGTGCGTAAAGCATGCAGCATGACCGTTTAAGTTCAAGTCATCGTTCTCCCACCATCCTTACCCTGAATAGGGGCTGGACGTCGGAATGAACGGGAGGAGAGTCCGCTGCTCTCGACGGTGAGGCGAGTCCCTTTCCTTTGGCCGCAATATCGGTCGATTTAGAAGCTTTTGGAGCCATGGCTGACTAGAGCAGAAAGGACGACGAAGATGATAAAGCCGAAAGAGAAGAAGTTGAAAGAAAAAAGAGAAGCGCACTATCCGCCGTATGGCCCATATTTATAGGTCTTTAAAAGAGCGTAAACCGATAGATACCACTTCGATTCTCGTGTCCACTAAGAGATTATGATGACCCTTGGGATTCTATCCTTTATAACCAAAAAGACAGCCCCAAATCCAAAATCGAATCAGAGCATTAAATGCAGCAGTGACAGCTGGACAGCCTGGATGGGATTTCCCTATGGCTCAAAATTTCTCTGGGCTCTAAGTCTTCCCATGGCTCGAAGCCTCCCTGCGGCTTGATATATCTCCATGCTACCTATTCAAAGTATTCCAAATTTGTAATTTGGAAACTTTGAAGGGGGTCTTGTAGAAGCATGGAAATGATGGGGTTCATGCGGATCATATTACATAAAAAACTGAACGCATGGGTGCTCTGGGGCAAGTTAATTTGGTCCGCAGAAGGAAGAGCTGAATAAAAAACTCTGCGGTCCAAAATGCCCCAAACTCCATGCGTCCCATCATTGTTGTCTCAAATAGATTGATTATATTAAAAAGCGACCAAACTAATTCGGGCCGCAGAAGGAAGAGCTACTTATGCGGCCAAGCTGATCAGCTGCAGAAGCCCCTCTGACAAAGCTGACAACCTTGACAACGTTGACACATCCTGACAAAAAAGATGAAGATAAGACGTGACCTTTATAAAAAGACAAGAAGTGTCATGTCACCAGACATAGGGCCCACATGCCTGAGCATAGGGCCCACGTGTCTGAGAGTTCATGCGGTCAGAGGCATGGTCCGCATGGGTGTTATGCAGCCAGAAAGACTGCGACCTGAGTTGCATGAGCCTTATGCGACCCAGAATGACAAAATATGACTGAGCAGTTTGCTAAAACTACAGGATCTATGCGGTCCAAAAGTCTCCAAACTTCATACAAACTTATGGCACTACTGGTGGGACACGTGGCTAAGGAAGACTGCGACCCGACCCGCATGAGTCTTATGCGGCCCAGATGGCCGAGCACTAAAGGACAAAGAAGACCTATGTGGTCCAAAATGCCCTAAGCTCTATGTGGCCCCTCATTGCTGTCTCAAACAGATTGATTCTATTTTGTGATAGGGCAATTGGCAAGTTGATCAAGTCTCAACCATCCAGATTTGCTACAACAAAGAAATCTCAGCAAATCACCAGCTGACAGCCAAAGATCGAGTCTTCGTGTACTGCTATAGCCACGTGGCCACGTGGCCATCTATGCAGCCCAAAATATGCTTCATCCCAAAATTATTATAAATAGCAGGGTACCATACCCATGCAAAAGGCTGGCAATTTTCTCAAGAGCAAAGACTGTGTCTGATAGTCCAAAGAGTAAGACAGAGTTCCTACACTTCTCCCGAGCCTCCACCGTCACCCCTAGAAGCAATACTAAACAATTGTACTTAGATTGTTTCCTACTATTTCTTTCTAGGCTCTCTCTTGTACTTGTAAAGTTTTCAATCAAATCCAGTTCCTCTGTTGTTCTTATTTTGATAATTAATACAAACACCTAGTCCTACATATTTTAGGACTGGAACACGATAATGGACATCATAATATATTTAGAATTATTGTATGGAACATTCAGTGAGCAACAATGAGGGTCAAAGAACTTTTCAGACATGAGGCAACTTGAAATGATCGTAGAAACAACTTGGAATAATCGCAGAAGCATCTGTAAATCATTATAGAAGCAAGTTTAATTTGAAGCGAATCAAATAAGATTCCAAGGACGTAAAGTCGTGCTCTGATAGCATCTTGTCACATCCCGATTTGCGTAGAGTCATTCATTCTAGCGTTTATCTCTGGGAACCGATCGTCCACGTTTGGACGTGATGTCATACAAGTCTAAATTGTACTTCTACACAGCAAATATGGTGCATAATTGATAGTCTTCAAACTAGAAACACATCGTAGCGGCACAAAGCAGACAAATTGAAGATAGCAAGGACATATCTCTCTTATTGGATAAAATACCTCATTGATTCATAGTACAGAAATGAGCACATAACTTGAAGTCACAATAAGACATTTACAAATATGTTCTCTTTATTGATAATTGAAATAAATTACAAGGCTTGCACTGGAATACAAAACTTACAACACAACTCACATTTTATCTTTTGAGCCAACTTTTGAAATGAATGCCTTCTAGGCTTACTTTAATTTAAGGGTTCTGCTATTAGCACTCCTAAAATGTCATTTGGCACTCCTCTTTAATTTTTTAAGATTCAAATTCCAAATTTACCCTTGTATTAACATTATTGGCACTCCTAAAAGATCATCCTACACTACTCCCTCCATGTAACCCCTCTTCCCAAAATTTTTAGAATATATTTTTATTTTATTATTTGAATTAAAAGTGATTTTTGGAGTTTTTGATAAATAATTATTTAGCTAATTATTACGGTAGATGATTTTAGCCATGATGGAGTTTTGGAGTACAAGGTGACTAGATATCGTGGCACGGGTAGTGCAATAGCATGCTTAGACTAGTGTATTAGCCCTGATAGGGAAGGCCAAGCCATATTGGTGTCCTAACCATGAAAACCAGGGCTAAGTTGCGACTTAGCCCTTACCGAAGGTTTAGTTATTTATTATTTATATTATTGAGTTTTAGGAAAATTGGTTATACCATTTTAGCCCGGACTGGACCCGAACTGAGCCCAAGCCCATGTAGTCATGCGGCACGTCCAATGACAGACGTGTTGATGAAATTTGGTACGAGGGTGTTGTATTTCGTTTTAATAAATTAATGGATATTTTTGAGTATTCTTAATTAAATATTATAAATATTATTATTGGTGATATTCAGTGAATTTTGTATAAAATGGGTCCTTGTGCATTTTGGGATTATTCGAATGTAAATAATGGTTTATATACACCATTATTGATTTATAGAGTTTTGTTATTATTATTATTATTTTATTATTATTGTTATTATTATTATTGAGGTTATTATTTATATAAAATTAATTACTAATATTGGTTATATTTATTTAGTTATCAAATAAATGTTATTATATTGCTCATGTTTATATGAATAAGCCCTACACTAGGAGCAAATGCTATTGGGATTTATTTGGGTTTATCGAGACTATATATAAGCCTATATATATATATGCATATAGTTATAATAGAATAAGTTTTTATTTGTAATTTATAATTACAAAAGGACCCCAGGGACCCAGACACAAATATTAAGGATATAGGGACTTATATGGAACTAACCTATGGGCTACTGTTCACCAACCCGACCCTGAGAAACCGCTGAGAACTGTATGTATATAGTCGATCGAAACCGAGGGGAGGAGCTGGAAACCCTAACCACCAAACCAACACTCGCTACCATCCAGCGCCTGCGCGCACCTGAGCGCGCACGCCGCTGACAGTCACCGCCCGTCGGTCGGAGCCGTCATGGCAGCATGGCACAGCCACGAAGCATGGCAGCAGTTTCGGTAACCCAAAACCCCCTGTTCGAGGTACGAATTCTCCTTCGTCCCTCGACGATATTGTAAATCATTTTCATAGATTCGTTCACAACCTAACCGTCTAGAACTTCATCATTTAGTTCGTACCAAACTGTTTGAGATTCGACAAGGAATCAAATCGAAATCGAGAGAAAAACCTAGATTTTCGAGAAAATAGGACAAAATGAAAACATCTAGAACAGTGATTTGGAAGGAAACTCCTAGCCGATCCATCGACGGTTTTGAAAATATTTTTAAATAAAGACCTAGAGAACCTATACGGCTCTACAATCCATTTTGCAGAAGTCGAATTGATCGACAGAGCGTCGCAAAATCGGCGTCTCAAATTGACCAAAAATGCGTTTTCAAAATATTAAAAATTTAGAAAAACTCTCCGGTACGACGTGCGTCCCGCCAATCCGGACAACGTGATCGCGAACCAAAAGCATCGAAAGCTGCGTAACGGCTTCGTGGTCGTGTGGGCTTTGACGGAATTCAAATTGGTTGCGTGTGCGCGACGAATTTGATGCGTATCCGTCAAAATTTACCGTATCGACCTCTGTGCAAATTTCTTAATTACTTTGTGCACGCTCGTCAGATCGAGACAAAACTTGAGCCAGCAGGATCATATCATTTTTTTGGTCCTGTACGCCAAGTTTGGTCCAATTCTGAGACAGTTGATCGGATCACCGTTTTGCGGGCCCCAAGGTCCAACTCGACGGGCAATTTTGTGCACGGCCCACCAGAATCCTACTCTGGATATACGGTTGGGTTCGTATCAGAAAACTGGATCCGTAGATATGTAGTTTGACGACTTTAGAGACCATTGACTCTGGCACATTTTTTGGTACAAAACGGGTCCAACGGCGGACACCATTTTGACCCAAAATTACCGTTATCCTGTATCCAGAATTGGACTTAAGGACTGGCAATCCTAGCTAATTTGACTATTCTGAGAACATTGGTAATGTTTATTTCAGCTTCTGGGGACTGTTGTATGGGTTTTGACTATTGTGGCACATTGAGTAGTTCAGATTGTCGGTTTCACCAGCAGAGGACCACAGGCGAGTACAGTTTATTATTTGCATTTCGATATTGATCTTTACTATATTTCATTGATTGGCCATTGGTTATGCAATTTTTATACTCTATTATAAATTGTTGAGTCGGGAATGAGAAGTACCAAGGATGTGTGATCCGACCGTAGACAGTGTTTATTTTTATGCAGTAGACCTCGTAGACAGTGCTTATTTTTCTGCAAATAGACCTCGTAGACAGTGCTTATTTTTCTGCAAGTAGACCTCGTAGATAGTGCTTATTTTTCTGCAAGTAGACCTCGTAGACACTGCTTATTTTTCTGCAAGTAGACCTCGTAGACTGCTTATTTTTCATGCAAGTATACCTTGTAGACAGTGCTTATTTTTCATGCAAGTAGACCTCGTAGACCGTACGGTGTAGTATCCTAAACTGATCACATATCAAAGGTACTTCTAAAAGTTAGGGAAAGTATTTTGTGTCTATTTATTTGCTATTGATTTTCTGTCTTTCTGTTTATTTTCAAAAATATGTAATTGATGTCTAACCTCTGTTGTATAGTCATTTTCTTTATTTGAAATTACATTCAGTGAATTGTGCTCGTTTTATTCCTGACTGAAAACCAATATTTTTCAGGTTAACCGTGGATTCACTTAGCATGGGAGATACGGGGGTACTTGTAGACAAAAGCCTAAAGACTAGCTAGATAGCTGAGTTGTAGTCATTCTATTATTTGTACAAGTTTATATTCCTCTGCAAATGTAAACTTGTGATCATTGTAAATTAAATTAATTTTGTGAATGAGCAATACTTGTAATTTTGAGCATTATGGCTATACAGCGTTCTACCACCGACTCTGCGGCGTAGGCTGGCTTGGACATGTCTCGTATCCGTTTAAAAAAAATTGGGTGTGGGTCGTGACAAGTTTTTGTGGTGGCCCATACAGGTCTGTTTTCGCAAATCATGCGAACTCGTGATAGTATTTAAGTTAGTCGTACTATTGCGGGCCTGCGACTAGGAAATGCTCATTCATAAGTTAAGGTTAATTTAATTTAAGAGAATGATTAGGACTAGGAGTACCTTACACAAATTGACTGATGGGTAGTCTAGGCCATGCAATTTAGATGAGGAGTTATTAATGTTGATAGTTTGTCAGATCCCCATAGGTACACTATTATCTCTTGGTATGGCGATATGATCCAATGTGGATAGATTATTCACTTGGTGAGGCAGCGCTTCCTAGAATTAATGATCTAACCTAGATGAATTATTCAATTCCTTTCCCTTGCCTCTCTAGATATCATCCTCACATCTTAGTCCAAATTGCCTATTTAGTTCCTATTTTGCCCTAAGAATTATTATTTTATAAAATTTTGATTATGTTACCCATATACGAACCTAGAGTTAGTTTCGATTCAAGTTTTTTCTCCATGACTTTGAATACATATGAAATAGATTCTAGGATGTTTGTATTTCTTTGTCTTCAGTTATTTTCTTCCATGATCACCTTTTATTTTAAGGGTTGTGACTGATAGTACTTACACTTTATTTCCTAGTCAACATGTTTGAATCTCTAGGAGCTCATGATTTTTTACAGATATAGTTAAAGGAATGTTAGTTAATTCATAATGGCAGGACAGCAGCACACTGTCGCCATTTATTTGAATTAGGGAGACTATGTATTCACTGCAGCCAGCAGTGCACTGGCAAGGCACGATCTCTAGAGTTGAAATTGGTTTAAAAAAATATAGGTTATAGAATATTGCTAAACTATAGCTAGTGGTCCTCTTTGGATCGTAGTCACCCTTGTGTCAATATAAGGTAGAGTAACAGATAGCATATCACCCAGAAATCATGAATCCAAGGTTTACCACAGCCCGAGTATACGGGCAAGGCATAAATCTCAGTGAAATGACTTCAGACGTGATTACCAGTTTAGGATATTATGGAGGAAAGGACAATGCAATGCGTGCCCCATAAGATCCAAAGCCAATATTAGCAAAAGTTTTGTAAGCTGGGTAGCATGTCTCCCGACCTAGCATTCCGTAGTCCTTGTGATCTATTAACAAGGTAAATGACTGACATTAATAGGTTTACCTAGAATATAGAATTTAGAGTTCAATAACCCATTAGTCGACCAAAACCTTAGGGATAGGAAGAATGTATAAGCAAGAACACCAGATAAGGTTTTGATTCTCCCAAAACTTAAACTACTTGTGCCTCATTTCCAAAAATCTCGCATACTTATATTTTGACTATCTTGACCAATGCTGCTATTACAGCCTAATTTTGCAAGCTTACTCTTTTATCGAGCTTGATTCGAGACATATGTTTACTGGGGACGTCCGCTAACATATTGTCTAATCTGAATCGATGTATTACGGTCTGATCAACCGTAGTGCACCCGGTTCGATCTTCCTCTTTTTAACCTACATGGATTGAGATGTAGATGTCTCTAGAATCTCATCCGCGACTGCATTGACATTTTCTCTTGAAATATGTATTCGTCTTTGAATCACGAAATTGTATTCAGTAACATCTCCCTTGAACTCTTTATCATTTTTGTCTTTCTCCGATTTGGAAAGACGAGAGCTCGTGATGGTAGAAAGATACAGAGTATCCCCAAGACTATGATACTGGTATACCTAAGTGTAGCTACCATCGGCCAGTCATGTGATTGAGTTACTCGTTCTCCTCTCGACCCTTAAACTACTATTTAGGCCTTCTAGCCATCTGAATTTGAGAAAGATTAAGGTTTTACCCTTAGTCAAAATGCCAACCTAGGAGGCTATCTATTCTCAAGAAACCAATTTGTTGTGAGTCTCTAATTTATTGCTTGAAGCTTGCTTTAACTAGCAACCCTTAAGCCCATAACCCTAGAACTCTTATGACAATAGTCTGGTAGGCTTAACACAAATAGAAATTCACGACTCAGTTGTTAGAAATCTTTTCATATGATGTGCCTTAGAGTTGGTTACCCCATCGATAACTCTTGTATACGGTGGACGAGTAGGTCATTCTATTTTATCGACCGTGTGTAATTGTACACACTCAAGTTTCATTTATTGAGGAACGATCCTTGAGTTGACCTATATCTACGGTATTCCGTTACATCGTGCCTTTATCTTTATTAACAAGAGTCGGGGTACAACATCCTGATTTTGAATTTTTTCTAACCTCAATATTCCTAAGACCATGTCCTATTTCTAAGGTGGGTAGACTGTAAGTCTTCTAATTTTTTTGGATATACGAGGATTACCTATTGATTAGAATAATTTTCCATTAAGATGATAATTAGTGCCCCCATGGACTCCCACTTTCCATATAGATCATTTTTGGGTCCCCGGCTGTGTCATTAATAATCGGAGCACGAGACCAGCTGTTACCTTCCAACAAATTTCATATGCAAAATCTAGACGAGTCCACCTTCATCTTGGTATATCATGTCCCACTCAAACCCGTCCCCTTGTACTCTATTTTTATGGGACGACTTTCACGTAAAGGACTAACTATAACCCTTACCATAGTACCGGTAAACTTCTCAACTACAAATAGAGGCTCAACCTCGACTCAAATCTTTCGACCTAATATATGGTTGTGATCGACTCGAAGCTACTACGCACAAGTGTGCCACTCAATTTTGTCTTCTCGTGCGACTTAAACACAAAAGTCACGAAAAGTACAACTTCAAGGCTTACAAAGCATATTAACCAATCCGACTGTTATCTAGCTCAACCACGTGGGTGGAAACCTATTCTAGGTTACCATAGCCTAGTAGAGATAATTTATCATTGGGATATTGTCCAGTCAATATAGATTGAAATCTTAGGTTCATCCAGCCAATAATGGATCCCAATCAGGAAACCCATTAAGACCCAGTAAAACCCATCCCTACAAACCACCATTTTTGGAATATATACAACCGAACTAATTGAGATAGGTCTCTATACCGATTATGTAGCCTCCATCTCTTAGAAGGTGAAGTCATTCGTAAACCTTATTCCATCTACCTAGAAGTCGCGATACGATCATGTATTGTATTTTATCCCTTGCTCGTGTGTTTAAATAATCACGGAAAAGATCGCAATCTTGATTTCTCAAATTCCGTTCTATTATGTAACCTGTTAGAATTTCGAGAACTGAACTTCTGTATTGTACTGATTGCAAGCCCCTCTAAGAAACGAAGGGTTCTTCGATTTAGCAAGTGATTGGGCTAGAGTAGCCCACTCTAGCGAATGAGTCAATGGTTCATAAACTTTCTATCTATCTGTATCATTGATACTCTATACCGCTCTGAAAACTTCATATTTGCTCTCGATTATTCTTCCTTATCTTCTTGTCCTTCTTATTTCAGAGTGGCGAGTGGTAATGCTTATTAGGATTTATCACTAATTCTTAGCTACTTGTGTTAAATTGTTGATTGTTAGATTTTGGGTTGTTTAAGAGATATGAGAGGATTATAGAGGCCAAAAGCAGTAGATATCTATTTGTAGAAATTTTTGCAAGTAGTTGGATGATTATAAGGCTGTAGGGACATAGCACTGAGGGAATAGTATGACCAAAGGTGGGTAGAAGATCTCGAGATTTTTGTAGTTGTCAAATGACTAATGAGAAGGATATAAACTGTTTTGAGGAATTAAAATTTGAGGAGATTAAGGTAATGGTAGATTTCCATTGAATTTAAGAATAGTTATGAATTAGAATTTCGAGGACAAAATTATTTTAAGGTGGGTAGATTTGTAACCCCTCTTCCAGGAATTTTTAGAATATATTTTTATTTTATTTATTTGAATTAAAAGTGATTTTTAGAGTTTTTGATAAATAATTATTTAGCTAATTATTACGGTAGATGATTTTAGCCATGATGGAGTTTTGGAGTACAAGGTGACTAGAAGTCGTGGCACGGGTAGTGCAATAGCGTGCTTACACTAGTGTAGTAGCCCTGATAGGGAAGGTCGAGCCATATTGGTGTCCTAACTAGGAAAACCAGGCTAAGTTACGACTTAGCCCTTACAGAAGGTTTAGTTATTTATTATTTATATTATTGAGTTTTAGGAAAATCGGTTATACCATTTTAGCCCGGACTGGACCCAAACTGAGCCCAAGCCCATGTAGTTATGTGGCACGTCCAATGACAGACGTATTGATGGAATTTGGTATGAGGGTGTTGTATTTCATTTTATTGAATTAATGGATATTTTTTAGTATTCTTAATTAAATATTATAAATATTATTATTGGTGATATTCAGTGACTTTTGTATAAAATGGGTCCTTGTATATTTTAGGATTATTCGAATGTACATAATGGTTTATATACACAATTATTGATTTATGGAGTTTTGTTATTATTATTATTATTTTATTATTATTGTTATCATTATTATTGAGGTTATTATTTATATAAAATTAATTACTAATATTGGTTATATTTATTTAGTTGTCAAATAAATGTTATTATATTGCTCATGTTTATATAAATAAGCCCAACACTAGGAGCAAATCATATTGGGATTTATTTGGGTTTATCGAGACTATATATAAGCCTATATATATATATATATATATATATATATATATATATATATATATATATATATATATATATATATATATATATATATATATATATATATATATATATATATATATATATATATATATATATATATATGCATATAGTTATAATAAATATATGCATATAGTTATAATAAAATAAGTTTTTATTTGTAATTTATAATTACAAAAGGACTCCAGGGACCCAGACGCAAATATTAAGGATATAGGGACTTATATGGAACTAACCTATGGGCTACTGTTCACCAACCCGACCCTGAGAAACCGCTGAGAACTATATGTATATAGTCGATCGAAACTGAGAGGAGGAGCTGGAAACCCTAACCACCAAACCAACACTCGCCACCACCCAGCGCCTGCGCGCACCCGAGCGCACACGGCGCTGACAGTCACCGCCCGCCGGCCGGAGCCGCCGCGGCAGCAAGGCACAGCCATGAAGCATGGCAGCAGTTTCGGTAACCCAAAACCCCCTGTTCGAGGTACAAATTCTCCCTCGTCCCTCGACGATATTATAAATCATTTTTATAAATTCGTTCACAACCTAACCGTCTAGAACTTCATAATTTAGTTCGTACCAAACTGTTTGAGATTTGACAAGGAATCGAATCGAAATCGAGAGAAAAACCTAGATTTTCGAGAAAACAGGACAAAACGAAAACATCTAGAACAGTGATTTGGAAGGCAACTCCTAGCCGATCCATCGACAGTTTTGAAAATCTTTTTAAAGACCGACCTAGAGAACCTATACGGCTCTACAACCCATTTTATAGAAGTCGAATTGATCGACAGAGCGTCGAGAAATCGGCGTCTCAAATTGACCAAAAACCCGTTTTCAAAATATTAAAAATTTAGAAAAACTCTCCGGTACGACGTGTGTCCCGCCAATCCGGGCGACATGGTCACGAACCAAAAGTATCGAAAGCTACGTAACGGCTTCGTGGTCGTGTGGGCTTTGACGGAATTCAAATTGGTTGCGTGTGCGCGACGAATTTGATACGTATCCGTCGAAATTTACCGTATCGACCTCTGTGCAAATTTCTCAATTACTTTGTGCATGCTCGTCAGATCAAGACTAAACTTGAGCCAGCAGGACCGTATCATTTTTCTGGTACTGTACGCCAAGTTTGGTCCAATTCTGAGACAGTTGATCGGATTGCCGTTTTGCGGGCCCCACGGTCCGACTCGACGGGCGATTTTGTGCACGGCCTGCCAGAATCCAACTCTGGACATACAGTTGGGTTCATATCAGAAAATTGGATCCGTAGACATGTAGTTTGACAAGTTTAGAGACCATTGACTCTGGCACATTTTTCGGTGCAAAACGGGTCCAACGGCGGACACCATTTTGACCCAAAATTACCGTTTTGCCCCTGTGTCCATAATTGGACTTAAGGACAGGCAATCCAAGCTAATTTGACTATTCTGAGAACATTAGTAATGTTTATTTCAGCTTCTGGAGACTGTTGTACGGGTTTTGACTATTGTGGCACATATAGTAGTTCAGATTGTCGGTTTTACCAGCAGAGGACCACAGGCGAGTACAGTTTATTGTCTGCATTTCGATATTGATCTTTACTATATATCATCGATTGGACATTGGTTATGTGATTTTTATACTCTATTATAAATTTTTGAGTCGGGAATGAGAAGTACCAAGGATGTGTGATCCGACCGTAGACAGTGTTTATTTTCATGCAGTAGACCTCGTAGACAGTTCTTATTTTTCTGCAAATAGACCTCGTAGACAGTGCTTATTTTTCTGCAAGTAGACCTCGTAGACAGTGCTTATTTTTCTGCAAGTAGACCTCGTAGACAGTGCTTATTTTTCTGCAAGTAGACCTCGTAGATAGTACTTATTTTTCATGCAAGTAGACCTTGTAGACAGTGCTTATTTTTCATGCAAGTAGACCTCATAGACCGTGCGATGTAGTGTCCCAGACTGATCACATATCAAAGGTACTTCTAACAGTTAGGAAAAGTATTTTGTGTCTATTTATTTGCTATTTATTTTCTGTCTTTCTGTTTATTTTCAAAAACATATAATTGATGTCTAACCTCTGTTGTATAGTCATTTTCTTTATTTGAAATTGCATTCAGTGAATTGTGCTCGTTCCATTCCTGACTGGAAACCAATATTTTCAGGTAAACCGAAGATTCACTTAGCATGGAAGATACGAGGGTACTTGCAGACAAAAGCCTAAAGACTAGCTAGATAGCTGAGTTGTAGTCATTCCATTATTTGTACAAGTTTATATTTCTCTGCAAATGTAAACTTGTGATCATTGTAAATTAAATTAATTTTGTGAATGAGTAATATTTGTAATTTTGAGCATTGTGGCTATACAGCGTTCTACCGCCGACTCTACGGCGTAGGCTGGCTTGGACACGTCTCGTATCCGTTTAAAAAAAAATTGGATGTGGGTCGTGACACTCCATACATGCACAAATTAATACTATATTTATTGCAGGGATAGATATATAATTTAAATATTAAAAAATTAAATAGGAGTGCTGAATGGCATTTTAGGAGTGCTAATAGCAGCACCCTAATTTAATACTTGACACATTAACTTACAACTGGATATGCCGACTTGGCTTACAACTCACTAGTACAACAGATATACAATGTTCCATGCATTATTCCCTTTATAAACAAAAATTATTATTTTTCACAAGGAGAGCTTCTGCATGCCCAACAAATCTTCAATTCCTCGGGTCCGATTAAGCCCGTCTTTGTGTATAGAACTTCCCAAGCACGAGCACCTGAAAAGGATGCCCACAACGTGTGTCAGTATATTGTCTTGTATTGGTGAGCAGAACCAGCCCACTCGCCTAAACCAATACTAAGTAGTCACGTGAGCAAATATTTATTAATATGATCTTTCTATTTGGTCCTAACATCACTTTACAGTTCATGTGCAGTATCACAGTGAAGCTTATAAGCATGTTATAGCATTGTTCATGTAATGGCAACATTATAGCATACTGGTCTGAACATGTTCAGCAGTTAAGACTAAATTAGCATCTACGAAAATGTGTCACTTTTTGAGTGATTATTACCGATAGCCGATTTTCTTATACCTGCATAAAATACATGATATATGATATATTTACTCTGCCTGCACAAGGCATTAATTAGCATACATCCTTACAACATGATCTTTAGTGTTATTCCATAATTTAGGACATTGTAGAATGTATCCTTGCTCTGCCTATACAAGACATTCATTAGCATGTATCCTTATAACATTCATCTAAGCAATATTCAAAATAAACATCTCTACTATTTCTTCAACTGAAGCACGGGACATTTACGGAAAAAACATAGCAACACAATAATCCATTTAACAAGTATGAAGGAGTGGAAGAAAAGGGACAATTCCACTCACTTTCACAAAATGGTCTTCATGTTCCGATCACATATATGCTCTACAGACCCTCCCGAGATGATTTGACATAAACACAGTATTCTCCACTTTACATAGTCATACCAGCAAGCCATGTTCAATAACACATCCACCAACATAGAGCAACTGCATCATTCTTAATTCTTTAGATTTATAACATAAGTCACGGTCCATTATTCTGATCGAATCCAAAAAACCAACCAAATGCCTCAACATGGAGCAAAGCTTTACAGTAAAGGCTAGTGTTGTGCTTCGAATATCAAAGTCACGGTAGAGAACACCAAATGGTTTGAATAAAAAATGGGTGTTATGAGCTACTAAAATATTACCCTAATTGAAATCAATTTATCCTAAGTACTCGCTAATCCAAGCAAATCATAAAATTTATAGAAGCTTTATCTATCTATCTATCATGAAAATTTGGTTCTCAAAATTAAATGAAAGTAGGATATAAAAGGATAATAAAATTATTCTAGGAAGAAGTCAAATACGACTAGACGTAGGGGAAGTTTAGTCACATTGATTGGGTCGAGAGTATTAAGAGAAAGAGGACTGTTACCTACAGTGATATGGTTATTAACCACATGGAGGTGCAACAACCAAAGGTTTGGTTTTCATTATGGCATTGTTTGCCATGACAAAAGGTTATACAAACTTTTTGTATTTTAAATGTAAAAAGAGTACAATCGATTCCTAAATAGGAGATCTAAGTACAAAATTTCTATAAAAGTGTGGCGATGGAGATCGAGCACTACATCGGCTCCTTTACTCCGTTGACGATCTGACGACGAGTTGAACTTGCTTTGGCTTTCTGTTGTTGGTGATTGAAACTCTAGGGTTACCAATCATGAGGATGTCGAAGTTGAAGATTTCGAAGCCTCTTTATCAAAGAAAAACTCCTTCTATTTATAGGGGAAGCACATATGTGATGTGCAAAAGGATTGTGCAGATACGCTGCATATGGAGATATCGGAGAATCTTTGAGACGGCATGGTGAGGGCTACTGCTGAGTTGACACGTGGCATGCACTGGGATTCTCTTCTATCGAGATCTTGGCGGGAGTTATCGACATAACTGAATAAACGACACGTGGTGTGTGCTTATTTTTTGATCGGATGGACCCCGAGCAGATTTTGTTCCTATCCCCGAAGTGGATTTTTTCTTCTTAGAGGGCCATTAGTTTAAACAAAACAGTTGGATATGGCTCTCGTCCATAAGGACAAATTCTGTCCTTATCTGGGTTTTAAACAAACCGATAAGATATTACTCTTATCAACAGAATCAAACTCTGTTGTATCTTAAGAGTAGGGGTTTAAACAAACTGATCAGGTGGTATCCTGGAAGATATAAGCAACCACCTGGCCACGTAGAGCCACATCGCTTCGTAAGGCTGTGCCGCTATACGAGCTGCACTTCTGACGAAATTTTAATGCCACTGCGGTTCTGGGCGATGAGCGAGATTGTTCTTTAGGCGGCAAAGTCACTGTGCTTTAGGACAACGAGTAGACTCTGCTTCAGGCGACGAATGGACTACGCTTCAGGCAACGGAGTCACTGTGCTTTAGGGCAACGAGTAGACTCTGCTTCAGGCGATGGAGTCACTGTGCTTAAGGCGATAAGTAGACTTGTGCTTTGGGCAACAGTGTCACCAAAGTATCAGAGAATGGGGGCCATTGAATGGGTCGAGAATTCGGTTACAGCGAGGGCTCTATGCTTCTGAGTTGAAGCGAGGGCACAGAGCTTCTGGGTTTGAAGTTTCTGCGCTTTTTAGACTGAAGTGAAGGCTTTTTGTGAAGAAATGAGCTATCTGCGCTTCTAAGTCGAAGAGGGGTCACTAGTACCTGGTTGCGCTTCTGAGTTGAAGGAGCTAGTTCCTGTCGAAGTCTTTTAAGAGCATTTAATGACTGTTCTTCTTGATGGCCGAGTCGGTCGTCCTCCTCTTTAATTGCCGCCATTATTTGGGGAAATTGAAGAAGTTAGTGGCCTAGGACTCAGTAGAATGAACCTATTAAATGAGGTTCATTATACTGAGTTCTAGGTTCATCCAATTATTTTAGGCGTCTTTGACTGACGGCTATGTGGCATGTTGGTTGGACCACACTTATCCTATATAAAGGAGAGTTTTTCTGAAGAGTCGTCTTTCTCTCCAAACGTTATGCTCGATCCTGACTTAGCTTCGAATGACCATTGGACTTGTATAAGTTGACTGATGGTTGTGCATCCCTTTGTTCAAAGAAGCTGGGCCTTTTTAGAAGAACTGTTGCTGAGTTTTGAGATGCACTTGAGCGTTCGGCATAAGGAGTTCAAACCTGAACAACGTCTTGGAGGTCTTCGAGATCCAAGCTTTCATATTTGGATAGGTTGCCAAATCGAAGAGCCATAGGTTGGGCTCTGCCCTGCTCAATGGCAATGGCACGACCTGTGATTTGGACTGAGTTTGTGCTCTGGCCAATAGCTGCTTCAGAAAGTGGCTCGTTTTGACAGCGCTGCACGTCTGGGGGCTGCATGTCTGTGAAGATTAACCCCCTTATATGGTGCCTGTGAAGATTAACCCTCTTGTAGATCTTTAGATGCCTTAGTTCTTTCCCTGATGATTCTGTAATAGATCCTTGTAGGCAGAGCTCTTTTCTTCTAATCATGATGAATCTGTAATAGATTTTTGTAGGCATGATTTAATAAAGGGCTTTTTTATGAACTGTGGTTTCTGATCTTCTGTCTATATTTTCTGGTACCTGCGCTTTTATGAAGCTTTGTGTAGCGAGAACACTACCTACGCTTTTGATATGTCTACGCATTTTTATTCTTCTACAAGACCCCCTTCAAAGTGTTTCAAAATTGAATCAAGCTTGGAATAATTTGAACAGAAGCATGACATGTGTCTTTTTCGAGCGAATGCTCGGCGTACCTACTAACAGGCTATCGTCACGCTTAGGCTTCAGCAATAAATGCCTTGAGCCATCGCTTCATTGAAGTTGATTTGAACTCCTCGTTTCTAGGGAACGGTCATCATGATCCCAACTTTTCGTCCCCATGTTGTTCGAAGAGTTTCCTCGATCATGAAGTATTTCGTCTTCTTTCACTGACGTCGCTGTACCCTATAAGTAGGGGTTTTTGGGAAGATAGAAAATCTTTCTTGCTTTCCTCTACCTTCCTACAGAAGCTTTTCGTCAGAGTCTTCTTCTTCTTTCAAATCCTATCTTTTCCCGCCATGGCTCCCAATAAATCAAGAGTCCCAAAAGCTCATATGGCGAGCTCCAAGCACACTAGTGGTGCAGCGACTAGCCCCCGACCGGCTACAGTAACTGTGAGGTAGACTAGAATGTCGTCGGCGAGACAAGCCAGGGAGGCTACTCGTTAGGCCAAAGGGAAGCAGTTGGCCTCTGAAGTCATCGTCGTTGAGCAAGCTCATATTGTAGGGGATGTGCGGCCACCCGTTGCTAGTAGGTGTCTAATTGTTATTGACTTATTAGTTTGCTGAAGCATATGAGCGTCGACTCTTAGGAGCGTTGTCTTGAAGATATGCGATGCTTTTTTTTGTTGATGCCCATGGACACTACCCTTTTGGGTAGTGTTCCGAAGATGTGCTAAAGTTCTGTCGACTGACGCGCATAGTTATTACTTTTCACAAAGTATCGACTAGACGCTGAAGCTTGCTACAGTCAATGTCGACACGCAGAATCTTTTAAGAAGTACCTGTGTGGATGTATGTCAGCCTTTGTGTGGTACACTTTGATAGTGCCTATACGGATGATCCCTGCAAGGGTGCAGTACTTTCATTTTATTTTTCTGACACATTTTTTTATTTATGTGTAGTTTATGTGTCCTTGTCTCTCTTCGAGGACATTCTCTTTGCATTAACGGGTTGTACCGTGGGCAAAGACGTCGATGGGGCACACACCCACTCTATTGAACAGGTGATTGCCTATGATCAACCGAGAGGCCGACTAGCAATGATTCAGGATCAAAAGCCCGTATACTTTTATCGTATGATGGATTGAGGCAAGCTGTCTCTTCTGTCTGATGCTGTTAAGATGCTGAAACCTCTATTTCTTTTTGGTGATCAGTTGGTCCTAGAAAATACCAAGCTCTTAGAGATGACCAAAAATTGGTATTTCGAGAACTATGGTATTCCTCTGTATGTTCCTTCCGTTAACCGCCACCTTTCGCTCTCGACTTTCTCTTGTTTGGCTAAGAAGTGTTTCATGAAAAAGGAACTGACCTCGAAGCAAGGGGGTTTGATGATCGGTCATATCAAAGTGAAAGGGTGCTCCAATCAGAGGGACTCCTTCAAGAGTGTGCCCGACGATCCATCAGCTACGCTACGGGTGTTACTCCCTGGTCGCCAGTTTGTTGATTTTACCAATGAAGTACATCCGTTCCGAGCCCCTCTTTTGCCAATAGGCTATTGGCCATAGGCCATACCTATCTGAAAGCTGCCTCTCGTATCACATGTTGGATTTATCCCAAGTCTAGGTGGAGTGAGTTAACTCAATGGGTGGTGGGTAAGTTTATGAAGGATTTGATAGATATGGGCCTTTGTCGTGCCATCAGGGCCACCGAGCATGGGATATAGATTAACCGGCCTCTGTTCAAAGCTTTGTTGGAGTTATTCAACCACCATACAAGGACGTTCTTTACCCCTTGTGGAGAGATGGGTTTGGCCCATTATGAGATGCATGCCATCTCGATACTGCCATAGGAGGATGTGCTGCACGAGGAACATACCCCTTGTAAGGAGGAATTTTTGGTTTTAGAGATCCATAATCCAGAGATGATGGCTATGTATAAGGAGTTGTTTTGCCACCACCAAGTATGTACGTGCATGGGTAGGGCGCAGGCTTCGCCGTACGTCAAGGCCTAGGTGGATTGTATTTTCAAAAAGCATCCGTCGATGCTAGAGAAGGTTTACTTTACTGTGCCGCAGACATATACTGCTGATGAAGTAGATGATATGATGGCCGAAGCAGGGGTATCTACTCCCTCAGTGGATGTCGAGGGGAGGCCCACCTCTAGAGTTGATAATTACTTCTGTCAGAATCTGATGCTTTGAATCTGAAAGAGTCTTTAGCCGCTTTCTGATGATATGGCTGCGGAGCGCGTGGTTCTCGGATGATCTGGGCATTCGGGACGGCTCAGTCAGGACTTTATTCTTTCAACTGTGAGGCTAGCCTTTCGAGATTCCTTGGCTCTGCTATCGGCCATGGTATGCGGCATCCTGCGTGGTTTGTGGTAGTTTTCCAAGATGATAATAGAGTGTCGGGGGGGAACGCAGAATTCTCGTGGGTTGGACTCCCTTACCACTATTTGATGGGTTGGTTGGCTTTGCATCGCCCTGGTCTGATAGTCCCCAGTACCCTTGCCGGCTACGAGGCATGGGTTGGAATACTGTGTAACTATTAATATGCAAAATGGCTTCATTTTGATGTCCCCGTCTGTAGATGGATATTGGGCCGTTTGAACGACTATATTCTCAACAGGGTTTCGCCTACATCTAATGGTTTCCTTGCAGATGATGAGTTAGTGGACAGTGATCTAACCTTCAGGGCCTTCCACTTGTTGTAGTCCATCCTTCCTTCCCACCTGGGGTATCCGAACCAAAATCAGGTGTACTTGGAACCTTTTTTGCCTAGCCACTTTGCACATCAATTTGGCTATAGCCAGGCTATGATGGGCAATCCAAGCTCCTTTTTTGGTTATAAGGTAGGTTTTCTGGATGGTGCCAGGGCATGGCGTTTTTATAATTCCGGTGGTACTGGATCAGAATTTACGATCCCTTCAATGCATGAGGAGACCCATATCTTGTATTCTGCAACAAAGTTTTCTTGTGTCGCGAACAACTTCTCACCGAAGTACAAGCGAAAGCGAAGTTTGCTTGCGGGGACGAAGTTTGAGGTCCCTTCATTGTCTTCTAAACGTCTCTATGGGCTTGCACCATCGAAGAGTAGATCAACAGAAGGCTCCAGTTCATCACGAGAGGGGAGACAAGAGGAAGTGCTTCTGAGTAACCCGCAGAAACGTCAGGTTTCTTTAGGGTGAGCCCTCCTCCTGGTAAAAGGACAAGAATAGTTGTTGTGCCTCTGCGGGGTGGACCCCCTCAACAGTCTCCATTGAAACGGGGTGCCCCACCCATTGGATCTTCTTTGCGGGTAAGTCTTTGTGTTTTTTTTTGAGGTTTTATTCCATACTTTTTGTTCATCACTGCTTTGTTTGTATAGGCAGGGCCCACATGGTCTCTGCTTGCCTAGTACTCGATCTTGGTACCAATCCATAATGATCAAAGTCGAATCGCGAGCCTATTAATGAAGCAATACAGATTTTAAGTGATACTTGTTAAGTAATTTTGTTTGTGATAATTTGTAAAATACATATGCCTGAGACAACGAAGATAAGTCACAATAAATACTTTTATCATTATGACTAATATCTTTATTATAAATTCTTCTTATGGCTAGATCCAATCTCCTGGTCCTTGTGGGGCCGACGTAAAGACGGAGACTACAAGAAGCAAAGCTTTGTAAACTCGACAAGTGGCTTATAGAATGCTGACTACTTCATGAAGGGGGGAAGTGAAGCTTAGCGAGCTTTAGTTGGCCGACCACTACATAAGTCGCTGGCGGAGAAAGCTCAAAGAGCTTTCCTTCATTCGTTGCTAAGCCAAGGTACCAGGTCTCCGAGCCTCCTCTATTAAGCTCGCAAGCTGCTCTACCCCACTTCTCTCGGTCCCTAATCGCCCAATCAAGAAGAAAAAGGGATGATCAAAGACTGGGTGGCTTGGAGAGACACTGGGAACTTCCCGAAGAGCCTGCCCCAGAGGTGTCTCAAGTCGAAGGGAAGAATGTAGCTGATGAAACTGCTGACCAGAAAGATGTCCCTCCTGCTGCTCCTTTTGAGTATGAGACTTGATGCTCTTTGGAGCCATTGGCTTCGCTCTGATAGAAAGCTTTCACGGAGACGATTAAGGATAGACCTGTGGAGATACCTGAGGCCGGCATAGTAGCAGCCGGGGGTAGGATTTCGGGGCCCATACCGATGATGGGCCAAGGGGACGTGGATGCTGAAGGGATTACTCAAGATCCTCCTATCGTACCTCTTTCCCATATTGAGAGAAGTGTTGAGGATAGTCCTGCTGTGCTAGGAGAGGAGGAGGATCATCTAGCTGAGGAGCCGCTTTTGGCAAATCTAGAGGATTCGCCTTGGCGATTGGTCAAAGGTCCCTTGGATGGGTCGATAGCGAAGGCTGTCGAAGAGTTGGCTTGTCACGATATTGAAGGGCCGACAAAAATAACTGTTGAATAGTGGGTTGATGAGATTATTCGAATGGCCGTCGAGGAGGCGATCGAAGAGTTGGTTGATCTGGTCCTCGAAGAGATGACTAATGATGCCAACGTGGCATAAGTTGATGTGGCCATTAACGAACCGTTGATTGAGGTCCTAAGCGAGGTAGCCACGAGGATGATGGTCGATGATAGTACCGCTGATGATCATGCTGACATCATCATCAAGAACCCGACCATAGAGGCCTTAGAAGAACTGGCTGGGCAAACTACCGATGAGCCAGCTGCTGGAGCATGGTTTCAGGAGACTACTGCGTAATCGGCCACTACGATCGTCGAGGAGCTGACTGCTGAGATGGCTCAAACTCCAGCCCACACGATTCGAACTGTAGATGCGTTTGAAGAACCAGCGAAGGAGCCTACTAAGGAGCTAGCTGTGTGTCAGACAGAGTCGGCCTTTACTATCTTTGCGTTGCCCATGCCCTCTGTAATAGTTATGGTACCATCTGTTTCAGCTGCGATACCTAAGCATGTGCTGGCTGCTGCTATGGCCACAAGGCCTTATGTCATGACATCTCCGATAACCCCAATTAGTTTGGCTCATAACGCATACTATACCAATCTTATGCTGAGCACAATTCGTCATGCATTGGCGCATGGCATAGAGGGTGTTTTACGAAGCAACCAATCTTTCAGGAGGGTCCGAAATATAGTGGAGGCCCAGTCGGTGGCCTTGCGCGACTATCCCGAGTGTGAGGCTAAGGCCGATGCTATAAAAGATCTGTTGGCTGAATTGGAAGCCGCTGTCTTGGAACTCCAGAACCTGGAGCGTGGTCTTCCGACACTAGTTATTGCAGAGTTAGAAAAGATGGTCTCCGAGGCATCTCAGTATGAGCAGAAACACGAGGTACTAACTGATCGGCTTGCCGAGGTTGAGTCCGAGATTAAAGCAGTGATTGATACCGAAGAGGCTCGGGTTTGTCACCCTACAGTTATGGAGGATGAGTGCAAGGCCCTCCGATATCAGATCAAGAAGTTAGAAGAGACCCTGGCCCCTGATGAGAGTGACCTGGTCAAGTTTGAGGACAAGAAGGAGATCCTTTGCCAACGTTCCGAGACGCTGGCTCGGGAGAAAGAAAACATTGGCATTCGTCAGGCCGAGCTGGCCCTTGCGTGCCAAATCCTCTCCCTTGTTGAGGATAAAGCCACTCACCGTCAGGAGGCCGAGCGTCGAGCCAAAGCATTGGTTGGCCCCCAGGTTGCTCTTTTGAAAAGTCGGCTGGAAGAATTTTAGCGTTGGTCTTCTAAGCTTTGATCTTCTTTCTATCATCTTGTCTCTCGATTTGTGAGAGACAAATTTTTGTAATAAAAGAAAGAAAAAATTTTCACTTTATAAATGAAAATATTGGTTTTGTTTCTTTGCTTGTCTTTTTACTTGTGAACTTTTCCTCTCACAAGAACGAGGATCCCCTCAGAGGTAGCATGTTGCGAGGGGATGGAGATAACTCCATTGGGAATAGGGTGTTTACTCAGAGGTTATATGGACATGGTAAACACATAATCCTTTGGGGGTAGACTTTTCCTTATTCAGAGGTAATATGGACATGGCAATGATAGACCCTACGGGTGTATAGAATGACTCAGAGGTAGTATGCACGTGAAACGTTCTATAGACGAATATGATAATTTTGGTGTATTATCATGGAAGAGACGTCTACTCAAAGGTAATATGGACATGGTAGGCACATCTTTGCTAGGGTATAGAATGACAATTCAGAGGTACTATAGACGTGAAATATTTTCTAGGGAGTTATGACAACACGAGGTCATCATAGAAGAGACAACTACTCAGAGATGATATAGACATGGTAGACTTGAACTTTGCTAGGGTGTAGGAAGATAACTCAGAGATGATATGGACGTGAATTATTTTTCTACAGGGTGAAGTATAGAAGGGGTGAATTCCTTTAGCAGAATCCATGAATACCCATAAGGGATGTGGGAGCCTATGCTGGCTTGAAACTCAGACATTGTATTTCTTCAGGAACTTGCCGTTGATTGGCATCATTAGCAAGTCGCCATTGGGTTTGGCCAGTCGATAGGCACCATTGGATTAGACCGCCTCTATGACGAATGGTCCCTCCCACATGGACTGGATCTTCCCAACCGTCTTGTGAGTCATTACCATCGGTCTTCGAACTGATAAAACGAGGTCACCAAATTAGAATATTCTTTCTCGGACTTTCTTGTTGAAGACCCCGGTAATCCAAGCTTGGTAAAGCTCAATTCGTTATTGAGCTAGCAGAAATTTTTCATCCAACGCCTCTAACTCTTGTAGCCGTCGGCGTTGATTGTCTTCGTCAGTCAGCTGGTTGGTGATAGCTACCCGTAAGGAGGGATCTGGATCTCCAGGGGAAGTACTGCCTCGCTTCCATAAACAAGAGAGAATGGTGTATTACTCGTGGGTGTTCGAACGGTCGTACGGTAAGCCCACAGACATTCGTCGAGCTTCTTATTCCAGTCACGCTTATTAGAAGAAACGAATTTCTTAAGTAGTTTGATGATAGTCTTATTGAACGCTTCAGCTAGTCCGTTTGCTACATGATTGTAAGCCGTTGATGCCACATTCTGTATTCTATTTTTATTGCAGAACTGATGAAAAGCGTGGCTCACGAACTGAGGACATTGTCATGGATGATCCTTGGAGGAACGCCGAAACGGTATATTATGTGATGTTTGACAAAGTTGATCATGTTTGCGATTTTTACCTCAGCCAGAGGTACTGCTTCCGTCAACTTTGAAAATTAGTCGGTGATGGCAAGTATGAACTGGTGTTCTCTAGAGGATGGTGGATTGATTGGCCCAGTAATATCCATTCCCCATGCTTCAAACGGCCAAACGGTCATCGTGGGGTGCAGGAACTCCGAAGGCCAGTGGATGAAGTCAGCATGAAACTGACATACCTAGCACTTCTTTGCGTAATCAACGGCGTCTTCCATCATAGTGGGTCAGTAGTAGTCCATGCGATGCAATCGATCTTGCAACCTAGGACCAGGCTGATATGCTCCGTAGTTGCCATCGTGTGCCTCCCTGAGTGCTTCTTGTGCTTCCGTCTTAGATAAACATCACAGGAGAAGCCCGTAATATGAATGACGATACAACATCTTGGTAGCTGTATCGTAGAAGAATCGGAGAAAGCATCACTTGACAGAAGTAGCTTCCTGCGGGTCTTCGGTTAGGATCCCATAGACTGCATTGTCTATGAACGAAAATCACCAATCCCGAACATCCACATTAGTGTCTATTTGTACTGAGTAACTCAGACACATATGTATATTGTTCTTGGGGCAAACCAGCTCTCGACTCATTACGGTAACGGTATTGGGTTCAGACAGGAGCTGCTAGATAAACGGTGAGCAAGTGCGTCGGTCTCCAAGTTTTGTAATTGAGTTACATGTTTTATAAAGAACCATGTGAAGGTAGAGATGATATCGATTGTTGCCTGGTGGTATGGAAACAGATCTTCATGCCGGACTTCATAATGTCTTCGAAACTGGTTAATAATCAGTTTTGAGTCGCCACAGGCCTCGAGGCAATCAACTCCCCAACTGTTTAGTGACATGGAGTCCGATGATTAGAGCGTTGTACTCAGCGACATTATTGGTTCATGACTCCATGAGAGAATATGCACAATAGATGACCAAGCTGTCGGGAGTGATGAGAACGACTCCTACCCCTGCGACGATCTCGCCCTTTGGTCTCGTTCTTGAAGCGTCATCAAAGAACATTCGCCAAACCAAATTATCTGAGATGGGACTCTAGGACTTTATTAGGGATGTCGTTATAGAGCTTTGATGTCTGTGTCACTGGGTGTCCTGCTAAGAAGTCGATCAAAGTTTGGCCTTTGACCACCTTTTGAGGGACGAACACCATGTCATAAGGAGTCAAAAGTATCGCCATGTGGCTAACCACGAGTTTAAGGCCCCTGGCTTGGTCATGAGGACCCTGTGTCATGCCCCGCTCCCGAATAATCGGATACGAGTCGGACACGCCCATCCTTCGTCGTTGGACATGACGAAGTAAGCTGTACAATACTAAGGAAAACTCAAAGTCACAATTTAATGTAAACCAATACAGCATTTTATAACGTTCCCAGAAATCACCAATATCCATCAAGTGTTTTAAAATACAAACTCAGCCGAAGACAAATCCGGTCAAATGAAATAATATACAATAATGAATCTCTAAGATATAATCTCCAGAAAATAAATAAAATAATAAAAATCTGCAATATCCAAGCAATCACCAGCTTCATGTAATCTTCCACTCACCTGCAACGAACCTATCAGGAAAAGAGCAAAGTACAACCCTGACTAGACAATATACAATGTAATCTGTGATCCAGAGTACAAGGTGAAACTAGAATACCAGAAAATTAGAACATGAAATGAAACTGAAACTGCGGTACCAGAAATGAAATATAAAACTGCAGGCAATAGATGACAATCAAGATGCTAGACAATGAACACGGCTATCAATGTACAAGACAATCAATCACGACAATCAATATGCAATTGTGACAATTTTGAAATATTAAAACTAATGTGTGACCGGCTTAGGAGCAATCAATCAATCAATGAGGCAATGAGTCAATTCTACAAGGTACGGCTTCATCGTACGTGACGTATACGATTAGGCTATCCACAATTACCTATGTTGGGTGTGGTCACACAAAAGCTAATATTTCCCCAAATCCCGCAATAACAATGACGCACAAGCAATGAACAATGACACAAGACAATCGTGTGTAATTCGTGTCAGATATGAGAACATGGCACATGAAGGTAAGACAGAAAATAAGGTACAAACTTGCCTCGGTTTGTTTGCACGAGAGTAGTACTGCATGGTTGTAATGAATCACCTGTTATATTTGTACAATTATTAGGGTTTGAACAATGCTATCAAGCTAAACTACTCTAACCATATACTAGCTATGAATTACTAGCAAAAAGGGGTTTTAACTATAATAACTAGTAGAAAAATACTTGTAGGTCAAAAATAAAATACTAAACATTTTATTGACAAAGTACCATAGTACAAATACTAGTAACTAATATATTTGCAAAACTTGATATTAAAACTTTATCTAAATATTAGGAAAACAATTTCCATAACAAAATAATATATATATATATATATATATATATATATATATATATATATATATATATATATATATATATAAAATATATATATATATATATATATATCTTAGTAAAACTTTACTATAATACTATTTAGATAACAATGAATAGTTTAGAAAATCATTTATTTATAACGGTAACTAACATAATAAGCTTACTAATTTATTTAGCAAGAAATATAATTAAAATACCTACAAAGTTTATATCATAAGCATTTATTTATTATTTAAGAATATTTAATCCAAAATCTACTTTAATAAAATAATATCAATATGATATATGCTACCAACCTTATTAGCAAGACAATTATTGCATTAGTAAATAAAATTTATTAATAGATGCTAACAATTTAATATTTAGAACATAATATTTAGAAAGAAGTTTAGACCATTTATTAAACTTACTTATTAAAGCTACTGACAACTACTACTAGGAATAATAGCAATAATTAATAGGAATTCAATTAACCCAGCCCAATTCTAACTTCTCATACCCAGCCCACAGAACTCAGCTCAGCCCAGCTCTAATTCACTGTTAACAGCAATTAAAACTTACATAATAAATAAGCCCGACCATTAGCCCAGAAACCCAGCCCACAGTCCAAATTAATCTCTGTTAAACAATTAAATTAAAACTTAATTCTTTCATAAAACAAAATAGTCCAACGACCAGCCCATAATCTAAGCCCGCTCACTGGCCCGAGACCCGGCCCACTGACTCAAGATATTAACTGGCTTCTTCTCTCTCCTCACCCATTTACTCGATCTCTCCAGAATCGTCCAGAGTCTTACGGAGAGCTCTCGTCTTCTTCGACGAGACTCCGGCTGCTCCGGCGACTCCGGCGAGAGATCCCCCTCCGTCTCTTCCCCTTCCTCCAAGTAAACCCTAACCCTAACACTTCTTCTTCGTCTTTCTCAGCCAATTCTTAAACTGGCCGACCAGAAACTTCAGCGAAGTTTCGAGAGATCTCCTGCCCCACTCGTCTTCTTCAACCTCCAGCCCAGAGAAACCCTAACCCTAAAGCTTCTCCTATGGCCACATGCCTCAACTCGAAACCCTAGCCTTAGCTCTCCCATGGCTGTAACCTAACCCTAGGTTTTGGTTCCCTTCTTCCTCCATCCAGTCACCGAAACCCTAACCCTAATATCCATGGTCGAAGCCCTAGCCCCCAATTCTAGGTCAAAAACTCTAGATCTCTAGGTTGTCTCCGTCCTCCGCCTTCCCTGGCTAGAAAACCCTAATCCTAAGTTTTTCCAACTCCGGCCGACTACTCCTCCAGTCCACAGTCACAAACCCGAACCCTACGTTAGGAAACCCTAAGTCGAACCCTAACCCTAATTTCTAGATCTGAGAAGTTTCTCAAGTTCCCACACCCAAAACCTTAGAAAATAAGAGGGAGAGAGGGATCGAGATGGATCGATGGAGAGAGGCTCACCGTCGGCGTGAAGGGGACGTCGATCCACTAGCAGCGGCGGAACGTCGACAACGAACGGCCAGAATCGAACTCCGGTGGCTAGATGCGGTCGCTCAGCGACTCCTCGGGGCTCGGCTCTCGAAGCGGCGGTGACGTTCCTCTGTGGCGGTGGCTCGGCACTCGAGTGCCGATGGCGGTGGCACGGTCTCCAAGACGCTCCACTGATGGCGGTGACGCTGCAGTCGAGGCGAGCTCGACAGTCGAGGCAGCGCTCTGGTGGTGCACATAGCCCGAGACGGCTCACTGCTCGAGAAGCAGCGCAGTCCTCGAGGCTCTCTGCTCTTCTGGCGGTGGTGCGAGGATCGAGGCGGCGGTCGTCAGAAGCTTGGCGGTGCTCGGTGACACTCCGACGACTGCGCGGCGGGGCACGGTGGTGTACGACGACGGTCGTCGTCCGAGCAGAGAGGAGAGAGAGAACAGAGAGAGATGAGAGAGAGAGAGAGGGTGACGTGTAGAGAGAGAGTATTGTGGTGTGTCAGTTCATTGAGATTCGCGTAATAATTTAATATTATTTATAGTGTAGTAATGAGTGGCAGTGTAGGTAAATTACTGTAGATCTAGGGATAATTATGTGATGGCAGTATAGTAATAATATGTAGATCTGAGGGCATTTAGAATAGGTTAGTAACAGAATTATACATTCGAATTTCCAACAGAATTTTAAACGGATTTCCATGTACAAATCTCCCTCCAATAGTTTTAAAAGGTAGATAACAGAATAACAAATAACAGGATTTCAAAATTTGAAATTGAAACATATTTTCAAATGCCAAAAATCCAAAATATTTTCCCTCCACAGTTTTTCCAAAAGAACAGGTTTTCAAATTCAAATAAAATGATCCATCATCAATTTTCAAACAGATTTTCTAACAACAAGCTGAATTAATAAGTGATCAACTAATTATATCGATTAGTTAATAACTAACATAACCAATTAATTAATGACTAACAAATTATTAAATGGAATTAGTCTACACTATTCACGAGCTCTTCCTAATAGCTAATAGCTACAAGTTACCAATAAGTATATACTAAAATGTCATATCAGTATAGTAGGCAACATTAACAATATATAAATAATTAACCACTAAATTAATAGAATTTACAACATAAGGCCTAATTTCATTAAAGGATAAATAAATAAGTTTTCTTCAAAAATAGTTTTTATTATCCAAGTCTTGCATATGAGAACAATTATTACACTAAAAATTAGAATTTTTTTAGGAAAAATTCTTTAAATCCACAAATTCGATTTAGGGAGTTACAAATCTACCCCCCTTACAAAAATTTCGTCCTCGAAATTTCAAGGGTTTTGCAATATACAAAATCAATCAAAATTTATTAAGGGCAACCAGAAAACTAAATGATTTATTTATGTAGTAAAATAACAAGGACTAACAAGTAGTCACTAGACAATACGAAAATAGTAAATGCAAGAAAAATTCAGAGACAAGCCTCAAAAATAGGCAATATAAAAGAAATACAGCTACTACAAGCAATTTAGAAAGATAATGATCCACTCGGCTGCGCAGCTACTACTGCTCCTCATAAACTGGATCCTCCTGCTGCTGCTCTGGTACTGGCCCCTGACGAGTGAAAGCCGCAGGACAATCTCTCACTTGGTGAGTGGCAGATCCACAAACCAAACACTGTCCTAACTTCTTGCGACATTCCTCGCTACGGTATCCCGGTCGCTTGCAGTATGCGCAAGAAAGGTACACCGAGGTCTGGATCTGTCTCTGCTGCCTCGGCGATGTTGGTGCCCGAACATGATGCTGATGCTGAGGTGGCCTCTGCTGGCTATCGGTCCGCTTCGGTGGACCCTGGGAACTGCTGGCGCCAATATCTCTGTCCCGCTTGAGCTTCGGATCCATTTCCTTCTCCACTTCCTGAGCAACTTTAAGAATGCTCGCATATATAGTGGCCTGACTAATAGCTACTGCATGTCGCAGCTCTCTGGTGAGACCCTTCTTGAACATCCAAGCCCTATCCTTCGGCGTGCTGACTAGGTTCTCTGCGAACCTGCTGAGTCGGGTGAACTCGGATGTATACTGGGCCACTGACATATTCCCTTGCTGCAATGCTTCAAATTGCATCCGAAGCTCGTCCCGCTCCACGTTCGGGAAGAACTTCTTCTAAAATAGCAACTTGAAATCCTTCAAGGAAACTTCGGGCTCTGCTAACTGGGGCTCCTCCCGGTACCAAGCCCTAGCGATGTCGAATAGTCGTATGCTCGCAACTTCGACATTCAAATCATCCGGGATCCTCGCCATCTTCAATGACCGTTCAGCATTCTCCAGCCATTCGTCTGCGTAGACTATTTTCTCATCGTCCCAGAAATCCATTGGGCAGAGGAACTGATAGTCTTTGGCAGACCCTGGCCTCGGCTCTGCTGGTGCCGGCGGTGCTGGCGATGCTGGTGGAGCTGGCTCTCTGGTCCTGAGTGCGTCGACGACGGTCTCTCTGAACTGCGCAACTTGGTGATTCTGAATCTCCATGAATTGCTGAAACATGGCCATCACTTGCGTGCCATCAAACATCATCGTCGATGGAATCGGCTGAGGCGGAGACGGTGGAAGCTGAACCTGTGCACTGGGTGCAGACTGCTCACTGGTCCCAGCGTTCGTCGTGGCGACCGTCCTGCAAAAGAAATAAACTGTTGATTGCTATATCCCATAAAAATCATAAGTTATCCTAAAAATTATAAGTAAATCAAATTTTTCAATTTTTTTTTAAACATCAATAACCATAAACCATTAATCATAAACCATTTTCAAAAACCATAAACCATTTTCATAAACAGTAAACCATTTTCATACACCGTAAACCATTTTCATAAACCGTAAACCATTTTCATAAACCATTTTCCTGCGGTTCCTATGCTGTGATGAGTTTTCCTTAGCTTTTGCTGGTCCCCCAATAACACTTATTGCCTAAGTGTCATTAGGATAGAGACCTGCATGGGCCACCACTAAAAACATGTCACGTCCCGCTCCCGAATAATCGAATACGAGTCGGACACGTCCAGCCTTCGTCGTTGGACACGACGAAGTAAGCTGTACAATACTAAGGAAAACTCAAAGTCACAATGTAATGTAAACCAATACAGCATTTTATAACGTTCCCAAAAATCACCAATATCCATCAAGTGTTTTAAAATACAAACTCAGCCGGAGACAAATCCGGTCAAATAAAATAATATACAATAATGAATCTCTAAGATACACTCTCCAGAAAATAAATGAAATAATAAAAAGCTACAATATCCAAGCAATCACCAGCTCCATGTAATCTCCCACTCACCTGCAACGATCCTATCAGGAAAAGGACAAAGTACAACCCTGACTAGACAATATACATTGTAATCTGTGATCCAGAGTACAAGGTGAAACTAGAATACCAGAAAACTAGAACATAAAATGAAACTGCGGTACCAGAAATGAAATGTAAAACTGTAGACAATGGATGACAATCAAGATGCTAGACAATGAACACGGCTATCAATGTACAAGACAATCAATCACGACAATCAATATGCAATTGTGACAATTTTGAAAAATTAAAACTAATGTGTGACCGGCTTAGGAGCAATCAATCAATCAATGAGACAATGAGTCAATTCTACAAGGTACGGCTTCATCGTACGTGACGTATACGATTAGGCTATCCATAATTACCTATGTTGGGTGTGGTCACACAAAAGCTAATATTTCCTCCAATCCCGTAATAACAATGACGCACAAGCAATGAACAATGACACAAGACAATTGTGTATAATTCGAGTCAGATACGAGAACATGGCACATGAAGGTAAGACAGAAAACAAGGTACAAGTCAAGTCAGTGTACTTGTCTCGGTTTGTTTGCACGAGAGTAGTACTGCATTGTTGTAATGAATCACCTGTTATATTTGTACAATTATTAGGGTTTGAACAATGCTATCAAGCTAAACTACTCTAACCATATACTAGCTACGAATTACTAGCAAAAAGGGGTTTTAACTATAATAACTAGTAGGAAAATACTTGTAGGTCAAAAATAAAATACTAAACATTTTATTGACAAAATACCATAGTACAAATACTAGTAACTAATATATTTGCAAAACTTGATATTAAAACTTTATCTAAATATTAGGAAAACAATTTCCACAACAAAATAATATATATATATATATATCTTAGTAAAACTTTACTATAATACTATTTAGATAACAATGAATAGTTTAGAATATCATTTATTTATAAAGGTAACTAACATAATAAGCTTACTAATTTATCTAGCAAGAAATATAATTAAAACACCTACAAAGTTTATATCAAAAGCATTTATTTATTATTTAAGAATATTTAATCCAAAATCTACTTTAATAAAATAATATCAATATGATATATGATACCAACCTTATTAGCAAGACAATTATTGCATTAGTAAATAAAATTATTAATAGATGCTAACAATTTAATATTTAGAACATAATATTTAGAAAGAAGTTTAGACCATTCATTAAACTTACTTATTAAAGCTACTGACAACTACTACTAGGAATAATAGCAATAATTAATAGGAATTCAATTAACCCAGCCCAATTCTAACTTCTCATACCCAGCCCACAGAACTCAGATCAGCCCAGCTGTAATTCACTATTAACAGCAATTAAAACTTACATAATAAATAAGCCCGACCATTAGCCCAGAAACCCAGCCCACGGTCCAAATTAATCTCTGTTAAACAATTAAATTAAAACGTAATTCTTTCATAAAACAAAACAGTCCAACGACCAGCCCATAATCCAAGCCCGCTCACTAGCTCGAGACCCAGCTCACTGACTCAAGATATTAACTGGCTTCTTCTCTCTCCTTATCCATTTACTCGATCTCTCCAAAATCGTCCAGAGTCTTAGGGAGAGCTCTCGTCTTCTCCGACGAGACTCCGGCTGCTCCGGCGACTCCGGCGAGAGATCCCCCTCCGTCTCTTCCCCTTCCTCCAAGTAAACCCTAACCCTAACACTTCTTCTTCGTCTTCCTCAGCCAATTCTTAAACCGGCCGACCAGAAACTTCAGCGATGTTTCGAGAGATCTCCCGCCCCACTCGTCTTCTTCAACCTCCAGCCCAGAGAAACCCTAACCCTAAAGCTTCTCCTATGGCCACATGCCTCAACTCGAAACCCTAGCCTTAGCTCTACTATGACTGCAACCTAACCCTTGGTTTAGGTTCCCTTCTTCCTCCATCCAGTCACCGAAACCCTAACCCTAATATCCATTGTCGAAGCCCTAGCCCCCAATTCTAGGTCAGAAACTCTAGATCTCTAGGTTGTCTCCTTCCTCCGCCTTCCCTGGCTAGAAAACCCTAACCCTAAGTTTTTCTAACTCCGGCCGACTACTCCTCCAGTCCACAGTCACAAACCCGAACCCTAGGTCAGGAAACCCTAAGTCGAACCCTAACCCTAATTTTTAGATCTGAGAAGTTTCTCAAGTTCCCACACCCAAAACCCTAGAAAACAAGAGGGAGAGAGGGATCGAGATGGATCGATGGAGAGAGGCTCACCGTCGGCATGAAGGGGAAGTCGATCCACTAGCAGCGACGGAACGTCGACGACGAACGGCCAGAATCGAACTCCGGTGGCTAGATGCGGTCGCTCGGCGAGTCCTTAGGGCTCGGCTCTCGAAGCGGCGGTGACGTTCCTCTGTGGCGGTGGCTCGGCGCTCGAGTGCCGATGGCGGTGGCGTGGTCTCCAAGACGCTCCACTGATGGCGGTGACGCTGCAGTCGAGGCGAGCTCGACAGTCAAGGTAGCACTCTGGTGGTGCACACAGCCCGAGACGGCTCACTACTCGAGAAGCAGCACAGTCCTCGAGGCTCGCTGCTCTTCTGGTGGTGGCACGAGGATCGAGGCCGCGGTCGTCAGAAGCTTGGCGGTGCTCGGTGACGCTCCGACGACTGCGCGGCGGGGCACGGTGGTGCACGGCGACGGTCGTCGTCCGAGCAGAGAGGAGAGAGAGATGAGAGAGAGAGAGGGTGACGTGTAGAGAGAGAGTACTGTGGTGTGTCAGTTCATTGAGATTCGTATAATAATTTAATATTATTTATAGTGTAGTAATGAGTGGCAGTGTAGGTAAATTACTGTAGATCTAGGGGTAATTATGTGATGGCAGTATAGTAATAATATGTAGATCTGAGGGCATTTAGAATAGGTTAGTAACAGAATTACACTTTCGAATTTTCAACAGAATTTTAAACGGATTTTCATGTACAAATCTCCCTCCAATAGTTTTAAAAGGTAGATAACAGAATAACAAATAACAGGATTTCAAAATTCGAAATTGGAACATATTTTCAAATGCCAAAAATCCAAAATATTTTCCCTCCACAGTTTTTCCAAAAGAACAGGTTTTCAAATTCAAATAAAATGATCCATTATCAATTTACAAACAGATTTTCTAACAACAAGCTGAATTAATAAGTGATCAACTAATTATATCGATTAGATAATAACTAACATAACCAATTAATTAATGACTAACAAATTATTAAATGGAATTAGTCTACACTGTTCACGAGCTCTTCCTAATAGCTAATAGCTACAAGTTACCAATAAGTATATACTAAAATGTCATATCAGTATAGTAGGCAACATTAACAATATATAAATAATTAACCACTAAATTAATAGAATTTACAACATAAGGCCTAATTTCTTTAAGGGATAAATAAATAAGTTTTCTTCAAAAATAGTTTTTATTATCCAAGTCTTGCATATGAGAACAATTATTACACTAAAAATTAGAATTTTTTTTAGGAAAAATTCTTTAAATCCACAAATTCGATTTAGGGAGTTACAAATCTACCCCCCTTACGAAAATTTCATCCTCGAAATTTCAAGGGTTTTGCAATATACAAAATCAATCAAAATTTATTAAGGGCAACCAGAAAACTAAATGATTTATTTATGTAGTAAAATAACAAGGACTAACAAGTAGTCACTAGACAATACGAAAATAGTAAATGCAAGAAAAATTCAGAGACAAGCCTCAAAAATAGGCAATATAAAAGAAATACAGCTACTACAAGCAATTAAGAAAGATAATGATCCACTCGGCTGGATCCTCCTGCTGCTGCTCTGGTACTGGCCCCTGACGAGTGAAAGCCGCAGGACAATCTCTCACTTGGTGAGTGGCAGATCCACAAACCAAACACTGTCCTAACTTCTTGCGGCATTCCTCGCCACGGTGTCCCGGTCGCTTGCAGTATGCACAAGAAAGGTACACCGAGGTCTGGATCTGTCTCTGCTGCCTCGACGATGTTGGTGCCCGAATATGATGCTGATGCTGTGGTGGCCTCTGTTGGGTATCGGTCCGCTTCGGTGGACCCTGGGAACTGCTGGCGCCAATATCTCTGTCCCGCTTGAGATTCTGATCCATTTCCTTCTCCACTCCCTGAACAACTTTAAGAATGCTCGCATATGTAGTGGCCTGACTAATAGCTACTGCATGTCACAGCTCTCTGGTGAGACCCTTCTTGAACATCCAAGCCCTATCCTTCGGCGTGCTGACTAGGTTCTCTGCGAACCTGCTGAGTCGGGTGAACTCGGATGTATACTGGGCCACTGACATATTCCCTTGCTACAATGCTTCAAATTGCATCTGAAGCTCATCCCGCTCCACGTCCGGGAAGAACTTCTTCTGGAATAGCAGCTTAAAATCCTTCCAAGAAACTCCGGGCTCTGCTAACTAGGGCTCCTTCCGGTACCAAGCCCTAGCGATGTCGAATAGTCGCATGCTCGCAACTTTGACTTTCAAATCATCCGGGATCCTCGCCATCTTCAATGACCGTTCAACATTCTCCAGCCATTCGTCTGTGTAGACTATTTCCTCATCGCCCCAGAAATCCATTGGGCAGAGGAACTGATAGTCTTTGGCAGACCCTGGCCTCGGCTCTGCTGGTGCCGGCGGTGCTGGCGGTGCTGGTGGAGCTGGCTCTCTGGTCCTGAGTGCGTCGACGACGGTCTCTCTGAACTGCGTAACTTGGTGATTCTGAATCTCCATGAATTGGTGAAACATGGCCATCACTTGCGTGCCATCGAACATCATCGTCGATGGAATCGGCTGAGGCGGAGGCGGTGGAAGCTGCTCCTGTGCACTGGGTGTAGACTGCTCACTGGTTCCAGCGTTCGTCGTGGCGACCGTCCTGCAAAAGAAATAAACTGTTGATTGCTATATCCTATAAAAATTATAAGTTATCCTAAAAATTATAAGTAAATCAAATTTTTCAAATTTTTTTTTAAACATCAATAACCATAAACCATAAACCATTAATCATAAACCATTTTCAAAAACCATAAACCATTTTCATAAACAGTAAAACATTTTCATAAACCGTAAACCATTTTCATAAACCATTTTCCTGCGGTTCCTATGCTGTGATGAGTTTTCCATAGCTTTCGCTGGTCCCCCAATAACACTTATTTACCTAAGTGTCATTAGGATAGAGACCTGCATGGGCCACCACTAAAAACATGTCACGCCCCGCTCCCGAATAATCGGATACGAGTCGGACACGTCCAGTCTTCGTCGTTGGACACGACGAAGTAAGCTGTACAATACTAAGGAAAACTCAAAGTCACAATGTAATGTAAACCAATATAGCATTTTATAACGTTCCCAAAAATCACCAATATCCATCAAGTGTTTTAAAATACAAACTCAACCGGCGACAAATCCGGTCAAATAAAATAATATACAATAATGAATCTCTAAGATACAATCTCCAGAAAATAAATGAAATAATAAAAAGCTGCAATATCCAAGCAATCACCAGCTCCATGTAATCTCCCACTCACCTGCAACGATCCTATCAGGAAAAGGGCAAAGTACAACCCTGACTAGACAATATACAATATAATCTGTGATCCAGAGTACAAGGCGAAACTAGAATACCAGAAAACTAGAACATAAAATGAAACTGCGGCACCAGAAATGAAATGTAAAACGGCAGACAATGGATGACAATCAAGATGCTAGACAATGAACACGGCTATCAATGTACAAGACAATCAATCACGACAATCAATATGTAATTGTGACAATTTTGAAATATTAAAACTAATGTGTGACCGGCTTAGGAGCAATCAATCAATCAATGAGGCAATGAGTCAATTCTACAAGGTACGGCTTCATCGTATGTGACGTGTACGATTAGGCTATCCACAATTACCTATGTTGGATGTGGTCACACAAAAGCTAATATTTCCTCCAATCCCGTAATAACAATGACGCACAAGCAATGAACAATGACACAAGACAATCGTGTGTAATTCGTGTCAGATATGAGAACATGGCACATGAAGGTAAGACAGAAAACAAGGTACAAGTTAAGTCAGTGTACTTGCCTCGGTTTGTTTGCACGAGAGTAGTACTGCATGGTTGTAATGAATCACCTGTTATATTTGTACAATTATTAGGGTTTGAACAATGCTATCAAGCTAAACTACTCTAACCATATACTAGCTACGAATTACTAGCAAAAAGGGGTTTTAACTATAATAACTAGTAGGAAAATACTTGTAGGTCAAAAATAAAATACTAAACATTTTATTGACAAAATACCATAGTACAAATACTAGTAACTAATATATTTGCAAAACTTGATATTAAAACTTTATCTAAATATTAGGAAAACAATTTCCACAACAAAATAATATATATATATATATATATCTTAGTAAAACTTTACTATAATACTATTTAGATAACAATGAATAGTTTAGAATATCATTTATTTATAAAGGTAACTAACATAATAAGCTTACTAATTTATCTAGCAAGAAATATAATTAAAATACCTACAAAGTTTATATCAAAAGCATTTATTTATTATTTAAGAATATTTAATCCAAAATCTACTTTAATAAAATAATATCAATATGATATATGCTACCAACCTTATTAGCAAGACAATTATTGCATTAGTAAATAAAATTATTAATAGATGCTAACAATTTAATATTTAGAACATAATATTTAGAAAGAAGTTTAGACCATTCATTAAACTTACTTATTAAAGCTACTGACAACTACTACTAGGAATAATAGCAATAATTAATAGGAATTCAATTAACCCAGCCCAATTCTAACTTCTCATACCCAGCCCACAGAACACAGCTCAGCCCAGCTCTAATTCACTATTAACAGCAATTAAAACTTACATAATAAATAAGCCCGACCATTAGCCCAGAAACCCAGCCCACAGTCCAAATTAATCTTTGTTACCCAATTAAATTAAAACTTAATTCTTTTATAAAACAAAACAGTCCAACGACCAGCCCATAATCCAAGCCCGCTCACTGGCCCGAGACCCGGCCCACTGACTCAAGATATTAACTGGCTTCTTCTCTCTCCTCACCCATTTACTCGATCTCTCCAGAATCGTCCAGAGTCTTAGGGAGAGCTCTCGTCTTCTCCGACGAGACTCCGGCTGCTCCGGCGACTCCGGCGAGAGATCCCCCTCCGTCTCTTCCCCTTCCTCCAAGTAGACCCTAACCCTAACACTTCTTCTTCGTCTTCCTCAGCCAATTCTTAAACTGGCCAACCAGAAACTTCAGCGAAGTTTCGAGAGATCTCCCGCCCCACTCGTCTTCTTCAACCTCCAGCCCAGAGAAACCCTAACCCTAAAGCTTCTCCTATGGCCACATGCCTCAACTCGAAACCCTAGCCTTAGCTCTACCTTGACTGCAACCTAACCCTAGGTTTAGGTTCCCTTCTTCCTCCATCCAGTCATCGAAACCCTAACCCTAATATCCATGGTCGAAGCCCTAGCCCTTAATTCTCGGTCAGAAACTCTAGATCTCTAGGTTGTCTCCTTCCTCCGCCTTCCCTGGCTAGAAAACCCTAACCCTAAGTTTTTCCAACTCCAGCCGACTACTCCTCCAGTCCACAGTCACAAACCCGAACCCTAGGTCAGGAAACCCTAAGTCGAACCCAAACCCTAATTTTTAGATCTGAGAAGTTTCTCAAGTTCCCACACCCAAAACCCTAGAAAACAAGAGGGAGAGAGGGATCGAGATGGATCGATGGAGAGAGGCTCACCGTCGGCATGAAGGGGACGTCGATCCACTAGCAGCGACGGAACGTCGACGACGAACGGCCAGAATCGAACTCCGGTGGCTAGATGCGGTCGCTCGGCGAGTCCTCAGGGCTCGGCTCTCGAAGCGGCGGTGACGTTCCTCTGTGGCGGTGGCTCGGCGCTCGAGTGCTGATGGCGGTGGCGCGGTCTCCAAGACGCTCCACTGATGGCGGTGACGCTACAGTCGAGGCGAGCTCGACAGTCGAGGCAACGCTCTGGTGGTGCACACAGCCCGAGACGGCTCACTGCTCGAGAAGCAGCGCAGTCCTCGAGGCTCTTTGCTCTTCTGGCGGTGGCACGAGGATCGAAGCGGCGGTCGTCAGAAGCTTGGCGGTGCTCGGTGACGCTCCGACGACTGCGCAGCGGGGCATGGTGGTGCACGGCGACGGTCGTCGTCCGAGCAGAGAGGAGAGTGAGATCAGAGAGAGAGGGTGACGTGTAGAGAGAGAGTAATGTGGTGTGTCTGTTTATTGAGATTCATGTAATAATTTAATATTAATTATAGTGTAGTAATGAGTGGCAGTGTAGGTAAATTACTGTAGATCTAGGGGTAATTATGTGATGGCAGTATAGTAATAATATGTAGATCTGAGGGCATTTAGAATAGGTTAGTAACAGAATTACACTTTCGAATTTCCAACAGAATTTTAAACGGATTTCCATGTACAAATTTCCCTCCAATAGTTTTAAAAGGTAGATAACAGAATAACAAATAACAGGATTTCAAAATTCGAAATTGAAACATATTTTCAAATGGCAAAAATCCAAAATATTTTCCCTCCACAATTTTTCCAAAAGAACAGGTTTTCAAATTCAAATAAAATGATCCATCATCAATTTACAAACAGATTTTCTAACAACAAGCTGAATTAATAAGTGATCAACTAATTATATCGATTAGTTAATAACTAACTGAACCAATTAATTAATGACTAACAAATTATTAAATGGAATTAGTCTACACTGTTCACGAGCTCTTCCTAATAGCTAATAGCTACAAGTTACCAATAAGTATATACTAAAATGTCATATCAGTATAGTAGGCAACATTAACAATATATAAATAATTAACCACTAAATTAATAGAATTTACAACATAAGGCCTAATTTCTTTAAGGGATAAATAAATAAGTTTTCTTCAAAAATAATTTTTATTATCCAAGTCTTGCATATGAGAACAATTATTACACTAAAAATTAGAATTTTTTTTAGGAAAAATTCTTTAAATCCACAAGTTCGATTTAGGGAGTTACACCCTGAGGGGATTAACCCGAAAGATGATGTAGATCGTTTATCCGGCCACATAATGACGCGTCTTCTGGATGGCAAAGAGCAGAGCAAGACACTCCTTCTCCACAGGATTATACCGATGCTCGGCTCCAATCATGGTCCTGCTAAGGTAGTAGATTTCCTGTTTGTGGCCTTCATTGCTCCTCTGGGCTAGCAAAGCTCCAAGAGGATGGTCCACGGCTCGGACGTACAGCAGAAAAGGTTTCCCTACGACTAGTGCCACCGGTACCGGAGGACTAGTAAGGTACTCGTCGAACATGTGCTGGCATTCTTCTGTCCAGACAAAAGAAACCCCTTTCTTCATCAGTTTGGTGAAAGGTTGACATCTACCAGAGAGATTTGTTATGAAACTTCTGATATATATATCAAGTGCTCTTGCAGGCCTTGGAGTTCGCGAAGATTCTTCGGAGGAGCCATGTCCAAGATCGCCTTAGTCTTCTCTGGGTCAATATGAATATCCTTGGCTGTGACGATAAAGCCCAAGAATTTGTCACTAGAGACTCCTAGAAATGACTTGGTTGGGTTCATCTTCAGTTGATGTGTTCGCATTAAGTCGAACATTGTTTTCAAGTTATCCAAGTGACAGGATTTCTTTTTGCATTTGACGGCAATGTAATCAACGTAACATTCTACCATCTTTCGCAGGTGCTTGAGGAATATGGTGCTCATTGCCCACTAGTACGTTGCTTTCGTATTCTTCAACCCGAAGGGCATCACTGTGTAACAGTATATCTCTTTTGGAGTCCGAAATGAAGTATGCTTTTCGTCTTCGGGAAACATCTTGATTTGGTTGTTGCCTAAGAAACCATCCATAAAGGACATACACTTGAAGCCACAAGTGTTGTCGATCATCACGTCGGTGATCGGGAGGGGAAACTCGTCTTTTAGGTAGGCCGAGTTGAGATCCCTGAAGTCTATGCAGACCCAAATTTTCTCGTTCTTCTTAGTGACTGGGACAATGTAGGCCACCCAATCTGGGTGTTGTTCTTCGCGAATGAAGCCACTCTCTAAGAGTTTGTTAACTTCTTCCTCGATAGCATCCATGATGTTGATGCTGAACCGCCGATGTTGCAGTTTGACAGGCTTAGCATCGGATAGGATGTTAAAACGGTGTATGGCGACATGCAGGTTTAAACCCGGCATATCTTCGTAGCTCCATGTAAAGACATCGATATATTCTCGTATAAGCTGTATCAGAGATTCTTTGTCTTCCCCTGTCAAGCTTTTTCTAATAAATATGGGTTTAGGGGAAACCTTGTCTCCTAGCTCGACTTGGATGACTTCTTCTTCAGTGGAAGGTTCGTGATGTTCAAAGCGTCATTTCTATTGGGATCCCAAGCGTTGAGCCCAGGGTTCATCCTCAAAGTATTTGAGTATTTGCTCTTCATCCTCGACTGGGCAATCTGTAGAGACAATATTAACGGACAATATCTTCTTGAGGGCGTAGCCGATACTGGTATCTGAGTCCCAGGTTAAGGAATTGGAGGAGTGTGAATGCATCATGGCCTCCGGCTCCGAGCTCTCCAAAGTTGTTGTAGGTGTGACATAACCCAACCCCCGTGAGTGCGTTGATAATAGTTTTAGGACTTTCCCTTTAGAGAATGAAGTAGCAAGGGAAGGCTTCGGCCTTTGCCATAGTTCAGTCCTCTGTCATTGTTTAAGTCATAGCCCATTTTCAGGATGAGGTTTTTTGCTTGAGTAGTGTAACGATAGAGTTACATCTTGCCGTTATCGGGTTCTGGTTCTATCGGAGCCAGTCGCTGAGGGTGCTCCAATTTGCTGAAGATGGTGCGTTCCTCCTCCTTCCTCCTTACTGGAACCAAGAAGTAGGCGCCTTGGGAAGGGACAACTCGACTTGCGAGGTTGGCATTTGTCACTTATGTTTGCAGCGTATATAGAGCGTTGTCTAAGAAATACTTAGTGTTCCAATACGCACAAGAGTAATTCAAATACAACTTACTATTAATGAAATGCAAAATTTTATCCCGAGGGATTATATCATCTAAAGAATGCACTTCAATATTGGCGCATATGCATGTAGGATCCATTGCACCTCTAGTGGGGGTGAATAGAGTGTAGCGGAAAATAATTACCAATTAAAAATTATCTAAGCAGGTGAAGTAAATAATCAATCAAATGTAATGCAAGTAATGCAGTAAAATAGTAGAGACAAGAAATCAATACGCAGACACAGTAGGTTTATACTAGTTTTTCTCTGAGAGGACTAGTCTAGTTCGCGAGAACTCATGCTCGCTATAATCCACTATTTTGAATAGGGATTACACCGCGTGCTTTACTACGAAGAACACGCCAATTCAATACCGTCGTATTTTTATCCGAAGCACACGATCAAACTTCAACAACACCTTTTCTGAGAAAAGATTTTATACGCCAAGCTTTGTACAACTCGAATACTCCTAGTCGAAAACCATCGGCACTTAGAAGAATTGGGTTGTCCTTGGAGATTTGAGATTAAAGCTTTGTAACTTGAATAGAAAGCTTAAAAATAGATAGAGAAGATGAAGAATGAATGAGTGAATAGAAATGGAAATTGTTTCTCTTTTTATAGGTTTTTCTAGGACAGAGTTTGTGCAGAACTCGGTAGCCTAACGTTCATAATTTTGAACGTTGGTGATCCAAAAGAATAGGTAATGCTGCTAACTGTAAGAAATCCTAGGGAACCGAGTTCGGGCAGAACTCTCGCCGAGTTCAGTTGCCTTGGTTTCTGGTCAAACTGAGTTGGTTTTTGGATGGGTTTGGTTTAAGTGAATCAAGTTTTGGTTTAGGAGAAATGGATCAGGATAGGTTTTAGGATTTGATCTTTCTAGATGCCAGTGATCTCGACGCACAAGTCAATCTAGACTCAATAAAAGGAAAATACAGAATAAATATAAAACAATTACGAACACGAATTCTACATACTTCTTGTTTCTTTTCATATCAAGTTCAAAGTTTAAGTCAATTATCGAAATCGGTTTGACTATAGCATAATGGGCCAACAATCTCTCCCATTTTGATAATTTGACAAAACTACGATAGATACTTAACAATGTTCAGCTTGATATGGAGGTAGACTTTATGTAGTACTTCAGGTACGGTAGTAGCTTTGGCCATGAATATTGGTACAATATAAATGCTCTCCCGTAATGTATAGTCAAGTTTGAATCTGTCTAGATAAGAAAGAAATTTCTCCAAACAAACTTTTAGCAAAAAATTATTAATCATAGTGAATAGCATGGTTGGGAACAATACAGCAGCAGTATATTTATTTTAAGTTAAGTATCTAATTAATCCCCCATTTTATCATATGAAATCTGCATAAAATTGGCACGCCCGACATTTCTTTGCATACTCAACAGCTCTGCCATCATAGTGGGCCAATAATAGCCCATACGACGCAGCCGATCTTTTAGCTTGGTGCCCGGCTGCTGGGCTCCGCAGGTTCCATCATGCGCTTCTCTGAGTGCTTCTTATGCCTCTGTACGAGACAAAAAATGTAAGAGAAGTCCGTCGTATAAGCGACGATATAGCATTTTGGTGGCCGAATCGTAGAAGAAACAGAGTGAGCGCCTCCTGATAGAAGCTGCTTCTCTTGGGTCTTCTGGCAGAATCCCATAAACTGCATAGTCTATAAATGGGAACCGCCATTCCCTGGTGCCTTCATCCGTTCCTACTTGTAACGAGTAGTTCTGACATGCGCACAGGGCATTCTTTAGACAGACTAACTCCCAGCCCGTTAGTGAAATGGTATGATGTTCAACGGGGGCGACCAAAGAGACGGTGAGGTCGACTAGTGCGTCGGCCTCTAAGTTCTGCAACCGTGGCACATGTTCTATAAAGAACCCTGAGATGGTGGAGATAATGTCGATTGCCGCCTGGTAGTAAGGTATTAAGTTCTCATGTTGAACCACGTACTGACCCCGAACCTGACTGATAATCAATTTTTGTAACGCCCCTGTCCCAAAATACATAGGACCAAGTACGTGAACATGACAGCGGCACATGTACGAAGAATACTCCAATATATGGAATCCTCGTATACGCACATAAGCTGTAAATAAAATAATCACAGGCCAGAATAATATAATCTAATCTCATCACTGCTCAATACAAAAGATAATAGAGTCCAGATAATAAATAAGTGTATCAAAAGATAGCCGGGTGGACATATCCACTCCAAACAGCTATGAAAATTGTCTCACAAGTCGGAGTCCAACCTCTGCAAATAGAAAGAAAAAAGATACAAAAATATCCACTAAGGCCTCAATAAATGAATCATCTAGAAATCTGCAGGATAAGCCTCGTCATCAATATAGGATGGATCCAGTACCGCTCCGTACTCCTGTGGAAACTCGTCTAACCCTGGAGAGATAACCAGGTCCTCAGCAGGACGTAACAAGATACAAGAAAACACTATGCCATATAAACTGTGATAATAAATAGGAAATAAAGCGATGCATGCAATATGGTACCTAACCATTCTACTGTAAATATGCAGTTGAGAAACAATCCTTCGATGCATGAGCCCTGGCTGAATATAGGATCCGGTATAATCCCCTCTTGGGCACCAGTGACCAAGTGCATAACGTTTAAAAACGTCAGTGGCCAACCTGAGAGGATAATCATATTCGTATCTCCAGCGGAGCTTCCGGGTTACAGGGGTAGTGTAATCGAAGCCTATATGTCAGGTATTGTTCTTTCCACCTAATGCCTAGTCTCATCATCTCCATGACTGATATGAACCTCTAGTAACTACCAAATCTTCTAGCATGCAATTCTATTGATAGTTACTCCTATCCGTCGTACGCTCCATACGTATCGGTGGCTAGCCGACTATGCGGGTACGTATCCTACATGTGACTCAAAACACATGGTAAAGCAAGGGTCAAGGCCGTATGAGATATACCAATACCTAATCAACAATAGGTGGTCACTATACTAAGTCAATGCAAGAGAAATAAATAAAAGCAAGAAAACGACCGATAGAGTCGCTTGCACCCAAATGTGACTTAGAAGTACAGTTTTATAATATCAACAAATAAGAAATGCTAAAAATAATATCTAAAAATAAGAATATAATAATCACAGAGTAAGGCGGCAAGGTATCTTGCCTGATGGTGCAAAGACAACAAGTCCAAGAATCACAATATCAGCAAAAAAAATGTCACAATCTCCAAACAACTCTTGATGTTGAAACAAATATCAAGAATGTGTTCGAAATAAATGATATACCTAGGAAACGCGTGTCCAAAAGTCAAATTCTGGAACAGGGACAAAATCATAATTTTGGGTCAAAACGATGTACGCCGTTGGAATAAGTAATATACCTACGGTCTCTAAAGTCATCAAACTACATGTCTACGAATCCGGTTTGAGGAGATGAACCCAACGATGTGTCCAATTTTGGATTCCGATAAGCCGTGCACAAAATCGCCCGTTAGATTGGGTCGCAGGCCCGCCAAATTGGCGTTCCGATCAACCTTCTCAGAATCGGACCAAACTTGGCATACTGGACCAGAAAATCAATACGATCCTGTTGGCGTAAGTTTTGCGTCGATCTGACGAACGTGCACGAACATATGGCCAAGTTTACAAAATATTGATACGAGGGTATCTCGACAGATACGTACTAATTTTGTCGTACACGTACAACAAAATCGAGTTCCATCAGTTTCCACACGTCAGCAACATCCATAAGCGCCTTTCGATACGTATAGTGCATTGACGGCTTCTGTGGGACGAACGCCATATCGTAAGGAGTCAAGAGGATTGCCCATGTGGCTAGTCGTGTATTCAGTGCCCCTGGCTTGGTCATAAGGACTCTGAGAGGGTTGATCCTGGATACCACATGGATTGTCTGTCCGGTCACATAATGTCGTATATTCTGGATGATGAAGAGAAGGGTGAAACATTCCATCTCAACTGGATTATATCGGTGCTCGGCTCCAACCATGGTCCTGCTGAGATAATATATTGCTCGTTCGTGGCCTTCTTTATTATTTTGGCTAATAAGGCACCAAGAGAATGATCCATGGCTCGGACGTACAGAAGGAAAGGCTTCCCTACGACTAGGGCTATCAGTACATGAGGGCTGGTGAGGTACTTCTTGATGCCGTTGATTGTGTGCTAGCACTCTTCGGTCCATTCAAAAGTGACCCCTTTCTTCATTAGTCTGGTAAAGGGTTGACATTTACCAGAAAGATTTGCTATGAACCTCCTTGTATGCGCCAGTCAACCCTACAAACCTCAAAGCTCTCGGAGGTTCTTTAGAGGTGCCATGTCAAGAATTGCTTTGGTCTTCTCTGGGTCGATAAGAATTCCTTTTGCTGCGATGATGAAGCCTAAGAACTTGCCGCTGGAAACGCCCAAAAAGAACTTGGTTGGATTCATTTTTAGCTGATGTGTCCGCATTAGATCGAACACCATCCGTAGATCATCTAAGTGGTTGGATTTGTACTTGCTTTGACGACGATGTCGTCAACATAATACTCTACCATTTTCCAGAGATGCTTGCAGAATATGGTACTCATAGCCCTTTGATAGGTAGCTCCCACATTATTTAATCTAAAAGGCATTACTGTGTAGCAATACACCACCTTCGGAGTCCGGAACGTCGTATGCTTTTCATCTTCGGGGAGCATCTTGATCCGGTTGTAGCTAGAGAATTCATCCATAAAGAATATATGCTCGAACCCACAGGTGTTGTCAATCATCACATCGATGATCGGGATAGGGAACTCATCTTTAGGACAGGACGAATTGAGGTCTCTAAAGTCTATGCAAATTCTTGTCTTCCCGTTCTTCTTAGTGACAGGGACGACATTTGTGACCCAATCTGGATGCTGCTCTTCACGGATGAAGCTGCTCTCGATGAGTTTGTTGACCTCCTCCTCAATAGCATCCATAATGTTGGGTCGAAACTGACACTATTTCTGCTTGACCGGTTTAACATAGGACAGGCTATTGAGGCTGTGCATGGCCACTTGCGGGTTTAGCCCTGTCATATCTTCGTAGCTACAGGCGAAGACGTCAATATACGTGTGGATAAGCTGTATCAGAGACTGCCTGTCATCTTCTGATAGAATTTTGCTGATGAAGATGGTCTTAGGTGAGGCCTCATCTCCTAATTCGACCTGGATGACTTCATCTTTCGTAGGGGTTCGCACTGCTTGAAACTTCACTCCCACTGGGATCCTAAGCACCGCATCCAGGGTTCGTCTTTAAAATACTCGAACGCTTGGTCTTCATCCTCGACTGGGGGGTTTAGAGAGACCATATTGGCGGATAGCATTTCCACGAAGCCCCGAACATCTTTGTCAACAGTGTACAGGGTGTAGTCTTGCTCGTAACCCGATGATGTTTGAATATTGACCCCTTCTACTGCCACGTCGGGGATAGAAATGAGAGGATTTGTTAAACTTTGAGGGATGAATCATCAATTAAATTTGGAGGATAGAAGTTGAATCTAAAATATGAAGGCTAGGAATTTAAAATTTTAAAAATTTGAAATATGATTTATTGAATAGATTTTGGGTTTATTAAAATTTGAGGAGATTAAAGTAAAAGTGGACTTGTTTTTTTAAATATTTTGAATTTTAAGGAATATTTATGAATTTGAATTTCGAGGACGAAATTATTTTTAGGTGGATAGATTTGTAACCCCTCTTCCGGCATTTTGAAAATATTTTTATTAGTTATTTGAATTAATAGGAATTTTTGGAATTTTATAAAAAAATTAATTAAATAGTTATTACCATAGATGGCCTTAGTCATGGTTGAGATTTGGAGTACAAGATGACTAGGAATCATGGCACGGAGAGTGAAGTTATGTGCCTTGACTAGTGTTTTAGCTGTAGTAGGGAAGGCCAAGCCATAAGTGTGCTCTAACTAGAAAAACTAGGCCAAGTTACGACTTAAACCCCCACAGACGTTTTAATTATTCATTAATCAGATTATTAACTTTCTAGGATATCCGGTTGTGTTAAACCAGTCAAACTGGACCCGAACCGAACCCAAGCCCATGTAGGGACTCAGTGGGACCAAAGACGCCCATGTAGACATATTTTTAAGTGGATGCTTATACTTCATATTTTAATTTTGGATTTACAAGTATTTTTTCTAAATATTGTTAGACATATAAAATAGTGTTATTAATATTGATATGACCTTTTAGAATTTTGCATGATTTTTGGTGATCCAATTAAGGTAGGAGTATAATGAGTCATCCAATACTATACCTACTATTTGGTTATTGTATTTTATTATTATTATTATTGATACTTTTGAAAGAATTTATTTTGATACTATGATTAATATAAAACATCTTTATTATTGATTTCTTTGTGTTTTCAAGAAATTATATACATTCGTGTAGATAGATTTTTACACTATCCAAGAAAAGTATTATAAAGAGTAATTAGTATTTATTGAACGTTTATTCATATAGGAATATATATCTATAGAGATACATATATACTTATAAATATAGACATATATATTTAGTTATATATAATCATACAGATAAAGAAACCTTGCTAAGAACAGCCTATGTACTGTTCATCCAATTCAAAACTGAGCCCCCTCCAACGACACACGAACCTAACCCAGACACCCAGCAGCGTACAACCTCTCATATATAACGAGAGAGAGGAGTAGGAAAACCCCTCAAACCCTAACCTTAATCTCTGCCACCCATCCCATGACCAACTTCGACCTTTGCCCGCCGCCGTGGAGCCGTCGTCGATCGGCTAAACCACCCCGAAGTAGTAGCAAAGTCGGCCACGCAGATGCAGGCGTGCGACACCTAGCAGCAACAGCTCACAAAGGTACCCTATTTCGACCAAGATTTCTTCCTCATCGTTTCACGATTCTTCGAGCCGTAAATTTTTAGTGATAGCCTAGTTGACCATCTACAAAACCTTCCAATTAGATTGATCTAGTTTGCCTAGATTAATTGTGAAAATTCTTGAAAGTTCAAAAAAAACCATAAAAAATAGAACATTAAAATTGTTTGTAGAACCCTATTTGGAAGTCATTTCGGGACGACGGATGGACGAACATGAAATCTACCTGAAGACCCTTGTAGACAACCTATACCCCTCCAAAACCTTTTTTGTAGATTTTGAATTCATCAACTGTACGATAAGAAAATCGATTTCCAAAAATAAGGAAAAACAGTTTTCAAAAGTTTAAAAATTATATAAAATCATCGATACAGCGTGCGTCCTGACAAACTGGGCAACGTAGTCGCAACCAGCAAGCATCGAAAGACGGGTACAAATATTTCGGACGTGTGGGATTCGACGAAACTCAATTTTGTTGTGCGTGTGGGACGAAATCGAGGCATATCCGACGAGATACTTCGTAGTCGACCTCTTTGCTAATTAGTCAATTACATCGTGCACGTTCGTCATCTCGAGATGAAACTTGTGCTAACATGATCGTATCATTTTTCTGGTCATGTATGCCAAGTTTGGTCCGATTCTGAGAAGGTCGATCGGAATGCTATTTTTGCGGGCCCATGACCTGATCCAAGGGGCAAATTTGTGCACGGTATGCCAGAATCCTACTTTGGACATACTGTTGGGTTCGTATCATCAAACCGAATCCGTAGACATATAGTTTGATGACTTTAGAGACGATAGATGTTGGCACGCTTTTCGATGCAAAGTGGATCCAACGACGGAAATCGTTTTGACGCAAAATTACCATTTTACCCTTGGGTCCAGAATTGGACTTATGGGCAGGCTATCTTAACTAACTTGACTATTCTGAACATGGTTGTAATATCTGTTTCAGTCCCGGAGACTGTTGTGAGAGTTTGACTTTTGTGGCTCGTTGATTGATTGGATAGTGTTGGTTCTATGTGAAACCTCAGGCAAATATACCATGCCTTCCTCTACAGTTTACTTACATGCTTATATTATTCTTCCTTGTTACATGTCATCATTTAGTTTTCTTGGATTAATTTGGTTGGTATACTTTTTTCATATCATGTATATTAGTCTAGTTGTCTCGTTCGTATATTGTCGTTGTTCAATGTCTGACATTATTGTTCATATTGGATTTGTCCTTATATATATCTTGAGTGAGTAATACCGTGTCATCATATGATTTTTGAATTAGTCGAATCATGTCATAGAATGAGTGCGTTATAACTGAACTGCTATTTCCTTGTTTTGATTTTCTCAACCTGCGAGTCCACAATCGGGACAAGGGTTGACTGTTTGCACCTGCGAGTCCACACTCGTGGCGAAGGTGATTATCTTGATCTAACCTGCGAGTCCACACTCGAGGCGAGGTTAGTAATTTGTTCAAACCTGCGAGTCCACACTCAGGACGAGGGTTTGGTATCTATTGATCTCTTGTTCATCAGCTACCTTCCAGTAGTTCATTTATGCATAGTTAGTCACATATTCGTGTATCGTCATTTTTAGTATTTTTTATGTTTATATCCTGTATTTTCTTCATGCATGATAAACTGTTAGATAGGCATGTTTTATTTATCTTGCTAGTCCCTGAAGACCTGATGATCTCTTCAGGTAGATGATTGTACAGAGTTAGTTAGCTGATCATAATGTGGTTGATTACTTCCGATTCGGGTATCTTTCGTGGTTACACATTTATATCTGTTATTTATACTATGCTTGTTAGCTTAGTTTTATAGACTCGTATTATTTTTTTGGAGTCTAATCGGACATATATGCGAGTGGGCTGCAGACCATAAACCATAATTGTCCATTCTTGTTTTATATGATTCTTGTGGATTGAGATATAATTTTAACTTACCATATTTGACATGATACGTATTCTAGACAGCATATACGTATTCGAGTTGGGCTGGAGTCTGCTTGATACGTAGCTGGCTTCACGCACTCGCATCCCGAAAAGCGGGTATGGGTCGTGACATTTTGCCTTCACCCTTATCCATATATATACGATGAGAAAAATCCTATTCTAGATCATAATAGGATTTCCTAAATATGAAACTCCCAAATAAGAACATATTACATCTAATATAGCCCCGCACCAATTATAGCCATCTAAATCAAATTAAACCAAATATCTAATCAGATTTGGACTCCATAAATATGTTATTACCAAATCCACACTGCACTTTAACACTGATAAGAAGGCAAAAAAAGGTGGTTTTCACTACCAGTTTTCAAACTAAGGGTAAATTTGTCATTTTCTATATTCCTATATTTTGGAATATTTATTTATTAATATTATATTTTTGGGAATTATTTAGTCGGATTTGAGACTCGTCTAGTTTTGACTTGTGTTAGTGGCCCGGTTAGCTTAGACACTAGTCGGAGCCCAAGAATTAGCTATGCATGGCCCATAAACCCAACTCATTAGGCTATTGCAATTAGACTAATCCCACATGACAAATTAACTCATTTAGAGATTATGCATTTGACCAATTTGATCCTAAATCTTTGCATGCACCTAATTAACCAAAAGGAACCTATTAGGGGCTAATTAAACTTTTTCCATGGACCCTAACCTAGCATATATGGCCGGCCATGAGGGGGGGATCCTCTCCATTTTATTTCATTCCAAGTAGCCTCCATTTTCCCCCAATTTGGTGTTTTTTCAAACTTGAGAGCAACCACCATTGATGTCTCTCCCAAATTCACACATTCCTCCACCAAATTCTCTCATTCTTTCAAGGAGAAGGAGCCTACAAGAATTGTAGAGCCAAGAGCAAGGAGGAGAGTCCATTTTCTAGAGGAGTACGTGTCGGGTTCGTGTCCATTGGTTGTTCATTGGAAAACCACTCCCAATAGGTATCTCTCTCTAAACTCTCTATTTCTATGATATAATTGGTTTTGAATCCATAGGAACCCACCCACATGAAGGGATGACCCTTAGGAATGATTTAGAGGCTCTATTGAGTTCTCATTGGGAAGTTGGGATAGGTTTTGTGCCACCCATGGAGAAAATCCGAGGGTGGCACACTAAGTGTTTGTAGAAATGCCCAATAGGCAATTTTGAATCCTAATTTCGATTTTGTGCATGAATGAGAGTAGGTTAGTCATGGTTAAGATGTCCCATTTGGTTTTCATATGGTTTCCTACATATATAGGTATGTAATTTTGGCCTACAAGTCATGTATATATATATATATATATATATATATATATATATATATATATATATATATATATATATATATATATATATAGTTAAGATGTCCTATTTGGTTTTCATATGGTTTTCTACATATATAGGTATGTAATTTTGGCCTACAAGTCATGTATATAGGTATATATATATATATATATATATATATATATATATATATATATATATATATATATATATATATATATTTGGGCTGTTTTCATATGATATTTGTATATAGATATGTGTGTGGTTGTGTCTTGGTGTGATGTAAGAGAGAGGGGAGCATGGATAGCTAATGGCTATCTCACTTGTCCTTAGTTAGTGGTGGTTTGGTTAGTGGTTGTGGGTTGTGTTGAGAGAGTGAGGGAGTTTGAGGTTGGTTTGTGATAGTGTGTGTTTGTATGTGTTTGAGATGGGAGGGGATTTGAGTGAGTACGTATATAGAAGAGTTTGTGAAGTATGATTGTGTGAAGTGAAGGAAAGAAAGAGTGGCTGCATGGAGTGGCAGCAGCTAGAAGAGCACACAACAGCATCTGCTGCACACATTTGCAACAGCAGCAACATGGGACTGCAGCAGCAGTTGCACAAGCTGCAACAGCAACAGCAGCAACAAGGGCAGCAGTAAGGCACCCCCACTTTGTGTGTGTGTGTGTGTAGTTGATAGGTGGAGATGTATAAGTTTGTTTATATATAGAGAGAGAGAGAGAGAGTTAGTATCCTATATATATGTGTGTTAGTATCCTAGAGTTAGGATACTAGAAGATAGTATCTTAGATGAGTAGCTAATGTCTTAGGATACTAGAAGTTAGTATCCTAGATGAGTTAGTTAGTAGCTTGGATGTAGATAAGTTAGTATCTAGAGATATATCTAAGTTAGTATGTTAGATTGTGAGTCGTATCTTAGGATATCTAAGATAGTATATAAGGTAATTAGCACGGTAATGAGAGTTACCTATAGCCTAAGGATAAGGTACTAGCCTAAGGTAGATTGGTATTACCTACTAGCCTAAGGTAGATTGGTATTACCTAATAGTCTAAGGGGAGGATATTACTAGGATATGGTATTATCTAGTATATCTAAGGTTGTGGATGTTAAATTATTAGTTACCTAGGCTAAGGTATTGGGTTTCCAACTTAAGGTATTGGTATTGGGATACCAATAGAGATAAGGTAAAGGATATCTTGGTAGTTAATTACTAGAAATAGGATATTTGACTTAGATATGTTCTTATTTGACCAAGGTTGACTATTTTGACAAAAAAGTCAAGGTATAATTTGACCTAGATTGGAGTAGTAGTTGACTAGAGTTGACCAGTTGACCAAAAGTCAACTATAGGTCAACTATTAACCTAGTTTGACGTAAATTAGATTAGGAGTTGACTAGAGTTGACTAGTTGACCAAAAGTCAACTGTAGGTCAACCTTTAACCTATTTTGACGTTACCTAGTTTGACTGAGTTTGACCTAGATTGTATAGAATGTACTAGAAAATTATGCCTAACACTGTTAAACCCTATTTAACTCATGTATATCTCATCTTTAGGTCTGTGACTTCACTCTGAGCCTCGATTTACATTGACAGTTCAGGACCGCAGGTGAGTACATTCTCTGATAGTTTTTATTGTCTTGATATCTACTATATCCGATTCAGTTGTAATGTTTTACTTGATTCTCGACACGAAGAAATACGGACTAGTATACGTCGGATCCTGTCATGCGATGTTATTCCTGGATTACCTGGTATATGGGTACATTGTTCGATCTTGTTTCCTGTACTTGTATAGACACCAATTTGGGAGTGGGCTAGCCCCTGCTTTTGAATTCCATGTCATGACGTGTCATGTCCGGATCTATTATACTATTCGGAAATGAGGAGTTATTAGAGGGTATGTGATCAATACCCCTCTTGTCACTTCTTGTGCATAGTTCCACCCTTACCGCACATAGGGTGTAGCATGACCTGATACTTCTAGTGCATAGCTTTCCATTTTGGCCGGCCTGATCCAATATATATATATAGTTCTTGTTCATATCTTGTCAAATAGAACAACCTGATCCAGACCCAAGCCGATCATATAATACTCTAATATCTCAAGGCACTGTTTATATTTATATTTTACATCAGATATTCTGTACTGCTTTACATTCCAGTATTTTCACACCCTGACATGATATCCGGTTCACCTGTACTGTTTTACTTTCAGTCTTGATATTTTATCTTGTATTCCATTATAATTGTCTCTTATAGTATTTGTTAATTCACATGAAACTGTTGTTGGCGTTTATACTTGCTCATATCCTGACAGGATAATCCTATTGATTTTCCAGAGGACTTAGACGCTGATTGCTCGACCTTCTACGGGTTTGGCATAGACGGAGACTTCGACCAGGATCTTCCTATGGAGCTGGTACCCGTAGAGGATGCACCGCCTGTAATGACATAGTTTAGTTAGGTTTGACTGGATTGCATTCCAGGTGGATATTTTGAGACTTATAGTATATTTTATTTGGAATCTTGTGTTATGTCTTAAATTCTGAACCTCTGTCTGTGACTTGCATCTATTTCAGTTTATCTATTTCCATCTTAACTTTATCATATTTGTGCTTATCTTCCTTAGATGTCATATGATTGGATTGTGATTATATTTCACCATGCGGAGATGACAGGTTATATACTTGTGTCTAGATGTTATATATTCTAGTTGACCTATACAACGTTCTACCGTCGACTCTGCGGCGTAGGCAGGACGTGCCCACGTGCTCGTGCCCCTAAACAAGGTGCGCGGTCGTGACAATGGTAATCCCTCATGAGTTTATTTCACTGAGGTCTTCGAGCGCATGCATGAGAGGAATTATGGGATGTAAGTGGACAAGAAGGAGAATAAGACATTTATAAATATTATAGTCTTTATATAATTTTAATCTTTGTTATACTATATAGTTTAAACATATAAGTACTTAGGATAGTTGAAAAAAAAAACTTAGGGTTGTCCAAAAACATAGGTTACTTGAAAATATCTTATTATTTTAATACGTGGGTGTACATGCTGCATTCCAGTCTCTACGGATTAAGACATTCACTCGGACCACTCTGGCCGAGGTAGAAGAGAGAATCGAGCAGTCTAGGCCCGTCGAAGATAGATATGTAACAACATTTGGTTAAAGGACGTTTGAAGGAGAGGAAAGGGAGGACACATATATGGTACCGGCTCCTTCACATCACATGTATCAGTGTTTTTGAGACCTCCTCCACCTACATTTTCTTCTACTCCACCTCCGTCTGATTCTTTTTTAGCATAGGTTGTTACCTCCGTTACCGAACTCCAGTCAAATATAGAGCATATACGGAAAACAATAGATAGTTTTACTTCAACTGCTCCCGCTTCCCCTGCTACCCCTGGCATGACTTAGCTGGTTGTGTGAGCACCCTGAATTTTGGGTTAATTTTTTTTTTTTCTGATTGTTTGGTTTCGATAAATAATTTATTCTGTTATTTTTTCTTAAGTGTACTTTTCCGTGCATTTGATATTTGGAGTGTCAGGGATGTTCAACTCTGGAAATCTTCTTCACGAGTTTTAGAGTGGACAGAATTACCTTTATGATGGTATATAGTGTCCCACTCAAACTTGTTCCCTTGTGCTCTTTTTGCTTCGCAGAACTTCAGGTCGAATTAGACCATTTGATTATTAATTAATTCTTCCACTCTTTTCCTTGATCATTATTAGCACGTTACCGTGACTTTTAATTTGGGAGCGCAAGACCAGTCAGTTTCTTGAAACCAACTTCTCATTGATGATCTACTCGAGACGCTCGTCACCCATAACTTTCGTGTCCCACTTAGACACGTCATTTTGTGCTCCATTTGCTTCACACAATTTTCCCAACACGTGACCCAATTTTATTTTACCCCACAGTGTCATATTTATCTTGCAAACTTGATTTGTGGGTCCCCTGTCGACCAAAACCTGTCAGCCCCGATTATGGACATGGCCCACATTGAGCCTACTACCCGCCTGCCACTTGTGTCCCATTTATTGGAATCCCCATGTGCTACTTATTTACTCATGATCATCAACGCCTAATTTTAATTCGATTATTGCGTAATGTCCGATTTTGATCCAATCCGGCTCCACCGAGTCCAGGCCAGCTTTGTGCTACCCTCCATCGTAACACCCTCATTTTTTCGTGTCCAAAATAATATTCAATACCTAGTGTCTATTCCAATTTTGAGTGTAAAATTCTGTTGATTTAATCCTATAGGAATAACCTAATTTTCCTATAATAAAATTCTAGCCATTTGATTCCCCAAATTAATCATATCCATCCAATTTCCCTACATCAATTTTTCCCACACCCTATGGCCATAGGCCGGCCCTAACTTTAAGGAGAGAACAACCTTTTTCTCTCTCTTCCTCCCTCATTTAATATCTTTCTCTCTCTTATCCTCTCTCTCTCTCCCACTCTAATATTTTTTTCCTCACAACAGCAGCTCACCAGTCATTCCCGAACCCCTCAGCCCCGAGCTCAGTCCATGGCCGGCCTCCGCCGCCGTCGGTCGACCACTCCACCGCAGCCTCCTCCTCCTTTCCTCCTCTTTTTTCTCCATATAACCACATCCACATCCAACACAACCGAACCACCGCACCACCACCTTAGCCCGCCACCACCTCCACCGCACGTTCGCACGCCGCCCCGCCGTACCAGGCCGTGTGCCGCCCGCCTCCGCTGGGCCAGGCTGGGCCGTACAGCCCCCGCGTGCAACCTGCAAGCACAGCAGCTACTGTGCAACGGCCGGGAACGGCCCTATGGGCTCGTTCAGGCGTCGCCGTCGGCGCCACAGCCGTCATGGTCGGCGTGGCCGACCCCCGTTAGTCGGGCACACTCCAGCAAGCAGTCCCCTGGCGGCCACCGTCCTCCGGGACGCGCCGTCGAGGCGATTCGTGCATTTTTCACGAAGTCCCGTCGTGACGCGCGCGGAATCAAGTTTATTTTGGTGCTCCGTCGCAGCGATTTCGTGCGTATTTTTCCGAAAATCCGATCGTCGGATCGACGATTTCTTCGCTCCATCATAATCTCGGTATATCCACCTTCACTCCTGTCAATTTCATCCGTTAATTTTGTCGTTTGATACATCAAAACCGGCCACCAAGTTGACCGTTTAAATTATATTAATTTTGGACAGTTTTGCGGGGTCAACTTCGTCAGCTTGTATCTTCTCCACCGCAGCTCCATTTGGCGTGCTACCAGTTCCTGTGCGAAGCTGGTAAAACCCTCTTGCTACCCCTCCAGTTTCGTTTCATTGTGAGCTTGTTTGATTGATTGAATTCGACGCCAAAGTTGGCTGTCCGAATTCGTAATTTCCAACTTATAAAATTCTATTTTTGAACACGGGACTCCAGATTTCATTTCTGACACCGCCATTAGACTTGTGGCATCGTTCTGGCATGTTTTCATATAAAATTTGTTAGATTTGGAGAACGTGGGCCCTGGCACATTTTTCGGTGCAAAGTGGGTCCCACATTCTGGGTCAACGGGATTTTTTGACGCCGGCTCATCGGAATCCAATTCCGGATATACCGTTGAGTTCGTATCATCATTTTGGACTCGTTGCCATATAATTTGCTAGGTTTTGGTGGACATTGGATCGGACACGTATTTCGGTGCAAGTCGGATACCAATATCCGGGTCAACGGGTCATTTTGAGATCGGCTCATCGGAATCCAATTCCGGATATACCGTTGAGTTCGTATCGTCATTCTGGACTCGTTGACATATAGTTTGCTGAGTTTCGAGAACTTTGGCTCTAGCACGTATTTCCGTGTAAACCGGAATTCCAAGTTCTGGTCAACGGACCAAATTGAGATCGGGTCAACGGAATCCAATTCTGGAGATACCGTTGGGTTCGTATCGTCATTCTAGTTTCGTGGAGATATAATTTGTTATATTTTGTAGACTTGTTTTCTTGCATATTTTTCGGTACAAAACGGCTCCGACACGGACACCATTTTGACCCAAAATTACCTTTTTACCCTTGTGTCCAAATTGGACCGATGGGTAGGCTATCCTAGCTAATTTGACCATTCTTGACACGTTGGCGATATTTATTTCATCGTCCGACAATGTTGTTGATAGTTTCTCTGAGTTTAACCTTTTTTTAAATAACTAATAATTAATTCTTATAATGTTCGTATTTCGGGATTAGTACAACGAAACTGAGCTCAGTCAATTCCAGTGATCTCACATCGCTGAAATTGACAAGATGGACACGTGGATCACTATAATAAGATTATCAACTTTACCGTTGATCATCTTATCTCGATTTGCGTGTCGTAAGTTTCGACGTACGAATAACGAAGTGCACTTTATATCTTTAATAATTAGACTAGAATTGACACTGATTGACAAAAGTTGACCCGTTGACCCAAAGTCAACTGTAAGTCAACACTTGACCTAGTTTGACTAGATTAATGGCCGGAGTCGACCTAGAGTTGTTTTGACTTAGAAGAACCTAGGATAATGTAGATTGATTATAGAGATTCATTTATTACAACTTGAACACCTTGTAACCTGTGTTGCTTTAAATAGGACTCTGTTGCTTCAGTTGGACCCCCTATACTTATCAACTGTTCAGGTTATCAGACGAGTACATTCTCTGATCATTTTATATCCTGCTTAGAATTATATTCCTGCTTTAGATTACTATACTTGATGTTGTCACGACATTATCACGGATTAGTACTATATGGATCTCTTCATGCGATGTTATCCCCCTCGGGAGCATCGGGTACATTGTGTTATGTGCGTTTCACTTTCATCATGTACTCCTGTGCTTTCACCATACATGTACACTCTTGTGAATCTTGTACTCTCATGTTCACAGAGCCCTCATGTATACTATCATGTGCACCCTTTCATGGGCCCCCATGTGATATCATGTATAATAACATAACCTGTTAGATCCTTGTGTATTGATTGGAGAAACGGAGGAGTGCTAGTAGTCATGTGAACAATTCTATAGTAGTGTAGATCATGTGCAACTCTTTAGTGTAGATCATGTACAAATCTGTCCTGTTTACATGTGCTATCTTGTACTCTACATCACTAGCCACTGTTAGTTCTCTATTTATAGTAGATATTTCTATTACAGTTCTCTCTCCCTGTTTACATACTATATTTCTTCAGATCCTGTATCTTACTTTACTGTATGATTATATTTTCTAACCTGCTATGATTTGTTGAGATGTATTGTGCTCGCTCCTGTCCTGACTGGACATGTTAATAAATTTTACAGATAGCCTGGGATTGACTGCTAGCCTAGAGGAGACACAGTAGAGGTTGTTTAGATAGTTTTTCTATTGTCTGGAGTTGTATTATTTTATGGATTACTGTATTTTTGAGATTTGAGATGTATTTCTAGGTTTGTGTATCTTAGACACTTAGATTTCTCTATGTTGTATCTCTTTTGGATTTAATGTTTTATCTATCCTTATCATGCTCTACCTTAGATGTGATTGAGACTGTATCTGCTATGTCACCCCTATTCGGGGAGTATAAACTGTTTATCCTTATACTGCTAGATGTATGAGACCTAGGACAGCGTACTACCGCCGACACTGCGGCGTAGGCTGGGCGTTGTTACGTTCTCGTGCCCTTACTCTAGGGTGCGGGTCGTTACACATTTTTAGTGGTGGCCCATGCAGGTCGAGTTTATGTAGTGGTATTCGAACTAGAGTACCACTACAGCCTGTAGTAGGAATAGGATATATTTTTGAAGATACTCAATCACAATTAGGATCCCTTGAGAGATTCCTGGGACGACCCTTGAAAATCTTGTTTAACTCCGATTTGAAAACTCTTTTTCCTTGATTTGATTTATCTTTACTTTCTGTTGTTGAATTTGATTTTGATGTATTATTATTGAATTTGAGTTTGTATTTATTGATTTTGATAAAGATTGTGGAATTTTGAATCTTGATGTTAGCAGTAACTTGTAGTTATATGATTTGAAGGATTTTGTTCATTTTTGAATTTTGATGTTCGTTGATAAATTTGATTTTTTTTGGTATTCATTGTTGATTTAATTTAATTTTTGGCAAGATGAAATTATATGGGGTATGTTTGTCATTGATTGTAAAAGTACAGAACAATTATCGGAGGACTGAACTTAGACTCACAATACAAACTCGCTCGTACAAAGAAAGCCTAGGGACGAAAACCTAGGTACAGCAGTCTACGTACGATTGTTTATTTTAGATTCTGGGGGGTGACGATAGAGGCTCGGGAAAGCGACAGCCGCTCTGCCTTACTCCTTGGACGATCGGTACGCAGCCTTGACTCGGGGAAGATCTGCTTGGTCGTTGACGAAGAAATGCCTTCTTGCTCTCTCTCTGATTGCTCTCCTGGCTTCTCTCTCTCTCTGTGTATATTCTTCTCTCTGACTATGGGGGAAGTCTCTCTGTGTATATGTATTCTTCTCTCGTTTTTTTTGTTTTTGTATATCTCCCTATATGCTACAAGGGAATGGCACCTTGCTATTTATAATAGTGGGATGTCATCACTAGGGTTGCCAATGATTAGCTCTTGGAGATGGCGGCGGCCTGGGGATTGATCAATCCAGGCCGTTCGTTTCTGATTGTGACGAATCAGAACCATTAAGGGTGGATTACACCAAATCCCCATTAGCCATTAATGCTGATTGGCATAAATCTTCCTTATAATGATTCTCTAATATCTGCAAATAAATCAAATTTATTCTCCTGCCACGTGCCCAGATCATTGGGATTCGACCCGATCTTGGATTGCCATAAATCTGGAAGATTGATCGGCTGAGGACACGTGTCCTGAGAGCCAATGGTGAGACTGGAACCGCATGCAGATTGGGCCGCATGAGATTTGGGCCGCATGAATTTTGGGCCGCATAAGACTTGGGACACGTGTCAGGGCTGTCTGGGCAGTGGCCCCCTCCTTCAGACTTCTGAACCATATGATGAGCCGCATGAACTGCATAATGGTGTGTCTGCTTGAGCCGCATGGGCATGATCTTCTTGAGCAGCATAGGGATGATTCCACTCGAGCCGCATGGGACAGCTTCACTCTGAACCGCATGGGAAGTCTTCACTTCGAGCCGCATAAGCACACCCACATGGCAGGGCCACGTGGCATTTTGTTGCTCTTGGGGGATCGTGTCAGAGATTTCTTTCTCTTCCCTAGAGATTTATCATCATGACAGAGTCATAATTACCTGCTTTGGTGTCAGGTCTGTCAACTTTTCAGAGGGGTCAGCCGTCAAAGCAATTAATGCAGCATGGATCGGAGGGGAGCACTGTCACGCCACATGTCTTCTGAGCCGCATGGAATGCCTCCGACCGCATAGCTCCTTATGCCGCATGACTCCCTGAGCCGCATGCGTTTTCTGAGCCGCATGGGTCTTTCTCTCGTATTTTCCATGCTTCTACAGGACCCCCTTCAAAGTTTTCAATTTGCAAAATTAAAATACTTTAAATAAGAAGCATGGCTGGATATTCTTCTGGCCGCGCATGGATATCTTGGCCGCATGGAAAGTTCTGCCGCAGGAGCGTCTCAGCCGCATAGATGGCCCAGCCGCATAGAAATTTCTGCCTCCCGACCATCTGAGTCGCGTTGTTGCTATCAGCCGCATGGTCATTTGAACCGCATAAGCTTTTTGCCACGTCATTATGCCATGCGTGTGGATCTTTCTGGGACAGGATCCCAAGAGCTCAGTCTTCAAATGGCTGGTTTGGCTCAATAACCGAAGAGCTGATCGCGTTTGTACGAGGCGTCGGTCCACAGTTCTCTGTCAATAAATAGAAGGGCATTTGGACGGTCTTCTCTCTTAGACTATTCTTGACTCAGATTTTTGTCATATTTTCTTCCTCTGATCATCAGACAACAATGGCACCCAGGGCTTCTAAGGCTGTAAAGAAGGCTGTGGCGAGGAGTAAGAAATCGGCTTCGCCCTCGACTGTTGTGTCCCCCGTTCGTTTTGATGTTCATATTGCCATCGAAGGTAAGGATTAGGTAGTCGATTTGAAACCCTAGCAGAGCCTGCTTCACTGCATGCTTCATGTACACGACTTTAACGTGAACTTCTCAAACTACATGGTCCGCATACGCGTCCCATGACTGAGCCGCATGAGACTTGTCTAAAACGAGCCGCATGAACATTTCTGACTATTTTTATTTTCTTCTTCTTTGGTTCTCGTAGTATCTCCACCGAATGTTGAGACTGCGACGTCAGAGGAGCCGCAGCCTCCTGTCATCAGCCAGGGATCTTCCTCTGTTAAAGAGGAAGTGAAGAAAGAAGAACCTGCGCCTGAGGGGAACGGCAACTCTCCAAATATCGAGACTGTTGAGGGTGGCAGCGCTGGGAACCCTGTTTCTCCTATTCTGGACGAGGATGCTCTTCACTTGCATCCTTCATATGTGAGATGGTTGAGGGAATGGTACATGCGCTCCTGTAACTAGGATGTAGGGGCTTCTCGTGGATGTTTGTCTGTAGTCTTTTATTTTGTTTCGCCTTTCTTCTTGCTTTCATGAAGAACTCTTTTGACTTGCTTGCAATCGTGTGGATGTAACCGATTTCTGAATGAATGGAATATATATATTTGCTTCACTCTTTTGCTTTGTAATACTCCTCTTATTGGGACATTTTGCGTGGACCTATTATCCCTAACGTACCCTGGTTTTGGATACGGACAACAAGTTTAAAAAGAAAGGAACCAATCATACTGACTCAGAGGTGCTGAGGACATGGTGAGCATGAGGGTCTCTTTGACAGGGGGGTACATAGAACAACTCAGAGGTAATAAGGACATGGAAGTTCTATGTAGGGGTGATTTGTTTTTGGCGAAAGTGGAACGACTCAGAGGTAATGAGGACATGGCCGTTTTGGAAATTTGTGGATCGATTACCCTTTTTGTACACTGGGAGTGTGGGTATTAGATCATGAGGGAGGATCTCCTTCGGAAAGGAAGTTCAGAGGTATGATCGTACATAACTTTCTACCTGAAAGAGTGACCGGGATGTGAGTTCAGAGGCACCATTGGGTACATGACTCGAGAATCTGGAGAATGGTGAGTGTGAGTTCAGCGGAACCAGCGGGTACATGACTCAAAAATCTGAAAATCTATGAGGGTGAGTTCAGTGGTATCAGCGGATACATGACTCGACAATCCATGAATGTTGGAATCAAAGTATAAGTTCAGAGGTACCAGCAGGTACATGACTTGGAAATTTGGGATATCTTTATGGAAGAAGGGCATGAGTTCAGCGGTACACGCGGGTACATGACTCAAAAATCTGTGAATGTTGGAATCAAAGTGTAAGTTCAGAGGTACCAGCAGGTACATAACTTGGGAATTTGGGATATGAGTTCAGCGGTACAAGAGGGTACGTGACTCGATAAGTTGGAAAATTAGGGGTTGAGTTCAGTGGTACCAGCGGGCACATAACTCGAAACTCTGGAAAATGTTGTTTAAACATAGTATTTCTTCAGGAACTTGCCGTTGACGGGCAACATGAGCAAGTCTCCGTTCTGCTTGGCGAGGCGGTAAGCACCATTGGAGAACACGGCCTCGATGATAAATGGGCCTTCCCATTTTGGCTGGAACTTGCCGGTGGTCTTGTGAGTCATGACCATTGGCCTCCTGACTGCCAAAACAAGATCGCCCACTTGGAATGTTCTGACTTTGACCTTCTTGTTGAAGGCTCCTGAGATGCGTGCTTGGTATAATTCGATCCTTTGCTGAGCTAGGAGGCGTTTTTCATCTAAGGCCTCTAACTCTTGTAGTCGACGTCGGTAGTTAGCATCCGTTGTCAATTGATAAGTGAGGGCGACGCGGAGTGAGGGTATTTGAGTCTCTAATGGAAGAACTGCCTCACTCCCGTACACCAAAGAGAATGGTGTATTCCCGGTGGCTGTTCGAACCGTGGTGCGATAAGCCCATAAGCACTCGCCGAGCTTTTCGTTCCAGTCGCGTTTATTGAAGGAGACAAACTTCTTGAGGAGTTTGATGATTATTTTGTTGAATGCCTCTGCTAACCCGTTTGCTGCCGAGTTGTATGGTGTCGAAGCGACATTCTGAATGCGGTGTTTGTCGCAGAATCGGTAGAATGTGTGGCTTATAAACTGCGGACCATTATCATGGATGATCCTTCGGGGCAGTCCAAAGTGGTAGATGACGTGGTGCTTCAGGAAGCTGATTACGTTTGAAGTCTTAACTTCGGCGAGTGGGACAGCTTCTGCCCACTTTGAGAAGTAATCAGTGATCGCAAGTATGAAGCGATGTCCTCGGGAGGAAGGTAGGGTGATTGGACCAATGATATCCATTCCCCATGCTTCGAATGGCCAGGACGCTACTGTCGGATGTAGAAATTCGAATGGTTGGTGAATGAAGTCTGCGTGGACTTGGCAGGCCTTGCATTTTCTGGCATAATCTATCGTATCAGCCACCATCGTGGGCCAGTAGTAGCCCATCCGACGAAGGCGATCTTATAGTTTTGGGCCGGGCTGATGGGCCCCACAGACACCATCATGAGCCTCTCGTACGGCTTCTTTGGCTTCTGCGTTCGACAAGCACCAAAGTAGTAATCCGTCGTAGGAGCGGCGATACAGCATTTTCGTCTCTGTATCGTAGAAGAATCTGAGAGAACGCCGTCTGATAGAAGTAGCCTCCTTCGGGTTCTCGGGCAGGATGTCGTAGACCACGAAGTCTATGAATGGCTGTCTCCAGTCTGGCGCTTCGTTGATCATCTGAGCAGAATAACTCGCCATGGCTTGAACGTTGTTCTTGGGGCAGACCAGCTCATGGCCGATTATATCGACCGAATGATGAGAGTGGTTTGGCACTGCTAGGGAAGCAGCCAGGCCTGCTAGGGCATCAGCTTCGATATTTTGGAGTCTGGGGACGTGTTCGATGAAGAATCCCTCGAATGATGAGATAATGTTGATCGCTATTTGGTGGTAGGGGATCATGTCTTCATGGCGGACTTCGTACGTCCCCCGAATCTGGTTGACGATTAATTGCGAATCGCCGTATGCTTCAAGGTATTCTACCCCCAGTTCTCTTGCGAGTTGGAGGCCAATGACCAAAGCGTTGTACTCGGCCATATTGTTCGAGCAAGGTTCCGTGAGAGAGTAGGCGCGATTGATTACTACCCGGTAGAGGAGACCAATACTACTCCGACTCCGACGACGATGTTTCCCTTGGGTCCGGTTCTTGAAGCGCCATCAAAGAACATCCGCCATATGTTATCGTGGGTGGTTGTATTTGAATCGGCGACCTCATCTGGGATTTCTTCGTATATTCTGGATGATTCCGATCCTGGATGGGCCGCCAAAAAATCTGCCAGGGCTTGACCTTTGACAGCCTTCTGCGGGACGAAGATCATATGATAGGGGGACAGCAATATCGCCCATGTAACGAGGCGGGAGCTGAGTGCCCCTGGTTTGGTCATGAGGACCCTGAGAGGATTGATTCGTGAGATCACATGTATGGTTTGCCCCGTGACATAGTGCCGCGTCTTTTGAATGGCGAATACCAGGGCGAGGCATTCTTTCTCCACAGCGGTGTATCGGTGTTCGGGCCCGACCATCATTCGGCTGAGATAGTAAATGGCCTGCTCGTGGCCTGCATCGTTGTTTTGTGCCAGCAGGGCACCGAGGGAGTGTTCCATTGCTCGTACATAGAGCAGGAATGGTTTTCCAGGGGCCGGGGCCACCAGGACTGGAGGATTTGATAAATATTCTTTGATGTCATAGAAAGCGCGCTAGCATTCCTCGTCCCATACGAATGAGACTCCCTTCTTCATGAGGTGGGTGAACGGTCGGCATCGCCAGGAGAGGTTGGAAATGAACCTCCTGATATAAGCTAGCCTCCCTTAGAGGCCTCTAAGTTCACGGAGATTTTTCGGGGGACCCATCTCCATGATTGCCCTCGTTTTCTCGGGGTCTACATGGATACCCCGTGCAGTGATGATGAAGCCCAAGAACTTCCCGCTGGATACGCCCAAGAACGATTTTGTAGGGTTCATCTTCAGATTGTGGGCTCGCATTAAGTCGAACACCGTTCTCAGGTCTTGGAGATGATCTTCCTTACGGCGACTCTTGACGGCGATGTCGTCGACATAGCATTCCACTGTCTTGCGCAAATGTTCTCTGAAAATGATACTCATGGCTCGCTGATATGTAGCGCCAGCATTCTTTAGATCGAATGGCATGACTGTGTAGCAGTATGTGCCAATCGGGGTTCGGAATGAGGTATGCTTTTCGTCGTCGGGAGACATCTTGATTTGATTGTACCCCGAGAATCCATCCATGAATGACATACGTTCAAAGCCGCATGTATTATCGATCATGATGTCTGTGATAGGAAGGGGAAATTCATCTTTGGGGCATGCCTCGTTCAGGTTACGGAAGTCGATGCAGATTCGAATCTTCCCATTCTTCTTGAGGACGGGTACTATATTGGCAACCCAATCAGGATGTTGCTCTTCACGAATGAAGCCGCTGGCTATTAGCTTGTTGACTTCGGCTTCGATCGCGTCCATAACGCCTGGGCGGAAGCGTCGTTGTTGCTGCTTGACTGGCTTTGCATCTGGCCGTATATTGAGTTTGTGGAGAGCGATGTCAGGATTTAACCCTGGCATGTCTTCATAGCTCCAGGCGAACACATCAATGTATTCTCTGACAAGTTCTAACAGCGACTCTCGTTCTTCGTCAGTTAGGCTTTTACTGATAAAGATCGGTTTTGGAGAAGATTCGCTGCCGAGATCCACTTGTATGACCTCATCTTCAGTAGGAGGTTCTCTCAGTTCGAACCGCTTTTTCCATTGTGCGTCTAATTACTGGGCCCATGGCTCTAGCTCAAGGATTTCGGGGATGTCTTCGTCTTCCTCGTAAGCGTCGGTGAATGCCATGTTGACTGACATGACTTGTCTGAACACATCGCCGATGCTGGTATCTGAGTCGGAAGTCGGTGATCCGGTTGAATGTGACTGCCAGTCGCATTCTTCATCTGAGCTTTCAGGGGTCGTAGTAGGCATTACATACCCTAAACCGCATCGGGTTTTGTTATAGTAGTTCCGTGGTTTGCCCGCCGGGACTGGCGTCTTCAAAGGTAATCGTCGCCCAGTGCCGTAGTTCAGTCCTGGCGTTGTCTCTAGATCATACCCATGTTTCTGCATGAGATATTTGGATTGAGGGCTATAAAGATACAGAGGCAGTCTTCCAGCATCTGACCCGAAGTCGACTTCTTCCATGGCGAGGGGATGCGGGTTGTTCGTCCGGCCGAAGATGATTGGGTGGTCCCTTCCCTCGATTATTCGGTAAGAGTCTTCTACTGGAGTAAGTTGGATAGCGGTGTACACATTTGTCACCTGTGTATGTAGGTGAGTGCCTATACCGTGTTCCATAGCATACATTGTACATAGCTTATTGAGCTCGGTGTAGTTCAAAGATAACCCTTTATTGATGAAGTAAGGTATCTTTTCTAGTGGGATTACATCATCTACGGAGGGAGTGTCAGTGTGGGCAGCCACATACTTGGCTAGCTCTAGTTCCTCTTAGGCTACCCCCTGTGTGAATGAAGATTGAGAGGGCATCCTAGTCAGCTTGATCTTCAGAGGTTCAACTGACGGAGCGGAGCGTGGGGTTGTCGGTAGACTAGCAACCCCCAGTCTGGCACTTGATGTGGAGCGAGGGGTGGCTGGTTCGCTTGAAGTGTCAGACCTCGCATCGAGGTGATGACCCTTCTTAGGAAGGCGTATTGTCAGCGGCTTATCGGAGGGATTGAGCTTCTCTGTTTGGGATTGACTGACTCTCGACAATCTGATGGTAAGTGGCCCTGTTGTGGGTCTCGGTGTTTGGTCGGACCTTGGCAGCCGGATTCTCAACTGCTCTTCCTGTGCCGAGAGGCTGATCGCGTCCTTACGCAGCATGGCCGTAAGGGGTGCGGAATTGCCTGGTTTGCGAGCCTGGAGGTGGATTGTCAGAGGTTCTTCTGATCCCGTGGTTGCTCCAACATCAGTTTGTTTATTTCCTCCTTCAAGGTGTCTCTTCGACTTTTCGTATAGGCAGGAGTCCGAGTAATAAGATTCGACCCCTTTGAAGGGATCGATGTCAGCGAATTCTGTCCTCACGAAGCCGTGCTTGTCGACATATTTGAAGCATTGGTGTAGCGTGGAAGGCACGATCATGTAATCGTGTATCCAAGGGCGCCCCAAAAGGATGTTGTATGAAGTGTCGGTATCTATGACGTAGCAAGTGACTTCTGATTGGAGATCGCCAATCTGACATTTCAGACGGATCTTCCCGATTGGGTAGCTCCTGCCTGAATTGAACCCGCTGATGGCGGTGTTTGTAGGGGTCAGGCGATGCATCGGGATGCGAAGATGATGCAGTAGTCCTTTTAGAATAATGCTTATGGAAGACCCAGGGTCAATGTACATCCGGTCCACCTTTATGTCGCCGATGTAGCATGTGTAGTATAATGGACAATCGTGTAGATTAGTCTTGATGAGCATGTCTTGTGGAGTGAAGACGATGTTGGGCATTGCTCCCGTACAGGCACTGTCTTGGAGGTCTGCGGGCTGATTTTCTCCCGTGAGGTTGACCTGAGCTAGGTACGCGTCGGCATTTTGAAGTGCATCGCTCAAAGCTGTGCGGACATCCTTCGAGAGCCTCAGGAGTTCATATAAGGACAATTTGGCCGGTGTATTGGCCAATTGCGCCAAGATGTCGAAGTTGTAGGGCCTCTCCAGCCCCTGAGATGTTTCCTTTCGGAGGGATTTGTCGAAGCGAGTCTCCTTCGGCCTAGGCTTGTCGGTCGTCGAAGGCTGAGCCGGTCCCGAAGCATCCGTGGTAGTGGGCGGATGATCATCAGTCGAGTTTTCAGCCACAGGTTGAGATTGTGCTCCGGATCGAGTAACAACGGCCGTGACTTCCTCTTCGTCTGCTGAGGTGGTACGGCAGGATCTGACTTTTCCACTTTTCTTTTTAGAAGATAGAGTGGACTGAGTTACCTCGTGGACTAGGTCCGGATGGACCCATATGATTTCCCCTCGTGATGTGGTGAGGGGTACTAGACCAGCAGCTTGAGCAGGCAGGAGATTAGCAATCTCCATCGTTGCCAGAGGGATGGGTATAACCCCGTCCTGGGTCTCTGTTGGAGGGAAGCTGCCGAATTGTACGGACACCATGTTGGCTGCCACGGTTACCTCCTCGAAATCGATGGCCAGAGCGTTCGAATCGATGAGGTTTTGGATATATCGTTTCAGTTGGTAGCAGTCGTGCGTAGCATGGTGGACGTAGCGGTGGTAATGGCAGAACTTTGGGTTCTCCAGATCAGCCGGCCGAGGCTCCCGTCTTGGTGGAGGAAGCTGAATCCTATCTCCTTGTATGAGCATGTCCAAGATAGGTTTGACGTGACCGTCTTCAAAAGAGTAAGTGATTTGAGGCCATTGTTTGTCCGCAGGTTGCGACTCAGGCTTCTGGGCTGTATCGGCCACCATAGCCTGCTTGCCTCTGTTGTCCCAGTTGTTGGAGGGGCTACCCCCATTATCGTTGGTGGTGCTGGGACGCTTGCCCTTGTTCTCTCCCTCTGAGATATGTAATCCCAGTTGGCGAGCCTTCTTTAATCGTTCTTCGGCACTTGTAGCACTAATGATAAAAGCCTTCCAGTCCTTGAATTGACTCTCGCCCATCCAGAGACTGATTGTTGGGAGTAGTCTCTTTTGGCAAATTTCGATCAAGGAGGAGTCCGGGTTGCCAGATGGTAACTTTATTGCGGTTTAACGAAACCGCTCAATGTAATTCCTCGTCAGCTCTTTCTCTCCTTGAATGACGTCCATGAGGGTAGACATCGTGATGTCCTGCCCTACCTCATAGAACCTCTCCAAGAACAGGCGTTTGAAGCCAGTAAAGGAATGGATGCAATTGTCCGGCAGATTGCGGTACCAATCGAAGGCGACTCCTTCCAATGTCCCAATGAATAACCGCGTGAGGATAGCGTCATCATGGGGGAGATGGTCGGTAGTGACCTCAAAGTAAGTGATGTACCGACTTGCTGAAGTCTTGCCATCATATGGGTTGATATTGAATGGCTTATATCTTGGTGGAAAGGGAACATCCCTCCATTCAGCAGGATATGGTTGCCGTATCCTGAGGTCTTGAGAGTTTTCTCGGGCATGGAATATTGCTCGGAGCTCCTGAACCTCTTTTCTTACTTCTCGGGCCTCATCTGTCGCGGTAGGGGCCGTTATCTCGGGAGGATTGTTGCCCGGGTTTGGTGCCGCTGAATTTGAATCTACGTTGATTGTGGGACCCGTGCTTGTCTGGCCAGGTGTCACCCCCTGCAGATTAGGAAGCGCCGCTTTGATCTCGTCTACAGACTTGACCAAGGCGTGCAATATGGCCTCCAAAGTGTCGATGCGCTGGCGATCACCGGAACCGCCTTGATTGTTGTCTGTCATGAACACCGTTTTCACATGAGGAGTGACGGAAGAAGTGGTGGAGGATATACCCTCCGAGTCGTACCCGTGCATCGAGAAATCATCAGGATATGTGGGGATGTTCTCTTCAGGTTCGGACTCGGAAGGAACACTACCCCAGCTTCGGAGCTTGCTTCGTCTAGGATGTCCTTGGGGACGTCGGTATCTGTTGTATCCGTCGGAGGATTTGCTTCCTCCAGTCCGTATTCCTGGAATGTCGGATTGTCGTGGATGTTTAGAGGAGTGCTACCCCCAGTTCCGACGACCCCCAATGTTGCAGACGACGAACTTCCTACTGCAGCAGTTTTTGTCTTCGAACGGGTGTGTTGAAATACTCCAGTGGAGGATAACCCTTTAGATGACGGTTTTTTAGCTGCAGTAGTTGACACCTTTGGGCTGGAGATGCTCGTTTTCTTCCCTCTTCCCTTGGCGAAAACTTTCTGTGCGGACTTGCAGGAGACAACAGGAGGTGCCTCGTCTTCTGAGTTCGGGTGATGTAGTCTTTGGAAGACGGATGGCCGGTCTTCCGTCACCGTCGCATTGCTGCAACAGCAGTTGACGATGATCTGGGTGCATTGATGTCCATGTGAGGGCTCTTTACACCCCGAAGCTCCTTTTCTTTCCTTGCGTTTGTGGAGGATAACCTCACGCAGGTCAGAGGAACCACTTTGTCTGCTCGCCGCCGGGGGCTGGACTTGAGTGGTTTTATACAACTTTCCATCAGAGGCCCGCGTGATAATCAACGGAACGCCCCGATAGTCAGAGGTTAGGGCAGTCGTCTGGACTTGATGAGCCCGTGCTGCCCTAGACTTCCTCCTTTTAGCTCTTGTGGGTGCGTAATAGGAGGAGTCTAAGTCGAATACCACAGAGTCTGGATTATTATCCAGAGAATGATCAGAGTCAGGACCGCATGAAAGCCGGTCGAAGACTGATCGAGAGAAGCGTGGGACGGATGCTATGCGGCTGGCATTGGGTACCGTGCAGGTTGTCTGCATACGGCTATCTTTTGTTGTAGGATGAGTCTTTATGCGGCTAGGAGTCACGACCGTGCAGGCTGACCGCATGCGGTTGGCATCTGTGGCCGCATGGGTTTTCTGTAAACGATTGACTTTAATAGCCGCATGAGTCTCATCCGTGCGGTTGGCAACTATAGCCGCATAAGTTATGCGGCTAACAGATGTGGCCGCATGAGTTTTCTTTATGCAGTCGGCGGTTGTAGCCGCATGGGCTTTCTCCCTGCGGCTAATACTCTTCTGCGGCTCGGATCGCGTAGAGTTCCTCTTTGCCCCTGCAAGTCCAGCATTATAGTATTTTCTTCTGCCGGACTTGGGGACAGCAGAGTTGTCTACGGTCTGAAGTGGGGCCGCAGGGGTGTCTTTCTCGCCATCTTGAGCAATAGAGAGCACCCCATCAAGGGCTTGCGGAGGAGCATATGATTTTGGCCTCCACTCTTTGCGAGCCTTTATGGTACGGGTGCGCTTCTGGACCGGGCCAGTACTACCTTCAGAGAGCATCTCTTCGAACGCCTGTTGGTCGAAGCGTACGACCATCTTTTGTTGTGTAGAGCCAAGTTTGGCTGCGTCCGATTGCGTCACCAACTCCTCAGTCGTGGAGAAGTTATTCCCCAGCAGAGTCGCCATCGTGTTTGCCATTGATTGTAAAAGTACAGAACAATTATCGAAGGACCGAACTTAGACTCACAATACAAACTCGCTCGTACAAAGAAAGCCTAGGGACGAAAACCTAGGTACAGCAGTCTAAGTACGATTGTTTATTTTAGATTCTGGGAGGTGACGATAGAGGCTCGGGAAAGCGACGGCCACTCTGCCTTACTCCTTGGACGATCGGTACGCAGCCTTGACTCGGGGAAGATCTGCTTGGTCGTTGACGAAGAAATGCCTTCTTGCTCTCTCTCTGATTGCTCTCCTGGCTTCTCTCTCTCTGTGTATATTCTTCTCTCTGACTATGGGGGAAGTCTCTCTGTGTATATGTATTCTTCTCTCATTTTTTTTGTTTTTGTATATCTCCCTATATGCTACAAGGGAATGGCACCTTGCTATTTATAATAGTGGGATGTCATCACTAGGGTTGCCAATGATTAGCTCTTGGAGATGGCGACGGCCTGGAGATTGATCAATCAAGGCCGTTCGTTTCTGATTGTGACGAATCAGAACCATTAAGGGTAGATTACACCAAATCCCCATTAGCCATTAATGCTGATTGGCATAAATCTTCCTTATAATGATTCTCTAATATCTGCGAATAAATCAAATTTATTCTCCTGCCACGTGCCCCAGATCATTGGGATTCGACCCGATCTTGGATTGCCATAAATCTGGGAGATTGATCGGCTGAGGATACGTGTCCTGAGAGCCAATGGTGAGACTGGAACCGCATGCAGATTGGGCCGCATGAGATTTGGACCGCATGAATTTTGGGCCGCATAAGACTTGGGACACGTGTCAGGACTGTCTGGGCAGTGGCCCCCTCCTTCAGACTTCTGAACCATATAATGAGCCGCATGAACTACATAATGGTGTGTCTGCTTGAGCCGTATGGGCATGATCTTCTTGAGCCGCATAGGGATGATTCCACTCGAGCCGCATGGGACAGCTTCACTCTGAACCGCATGGGAAGTCTTCACTTCGAGCCGCATAAGCACACCCACGTGGCAGGGCCACATGGCATTTTGTTGCTCTCGGGGGATCGTGTCAGAGATTTCTTTCTCTTCCCTAGAGATTCATCATCATGACAGAGTCATAATTACCTGCTTTGGTGTCAGGTCTGTCAACTTTTCAGAGGGGTCAGCCGTCAAAGAAATTAATGCAGCATGGATCGGAGGGGAGCACTGTCACGCCACATGTCTTCTGAGCCGCATGGAATGCCTCCGACCGCATAGCTCCTTATGCCGCATGACTCCCTGAGCCGCATGCGTTTTCTGAGCCGCATGGGTCTTTCTCTAGTATTTTCCATGCTTCTACAGGAATAAGTTGAGGAACCACATGTCTTCTGAGGTCTTTCTCTAGTATTTTCTATGCTTCTGATTGGAGATCGCCAATCTGACATTTCAGACGGATCTTCCCGATTGGGTAGCTCCTGCCTGAATTGAACCCGCTGATGGCGGTGTTTGTAGGGGTCAGGCGATGCATCGGGATACGAAGAGTCGCCATTGATTTCCCAGCAGAGTCGCCATCGTGTTTGCCATTGATTGTAAAAGTACAGAACAATTATCGGAGGACTGAACTTAGACTTACAATACAAACTCGCTCGTACAAAGAAAGCCTAGGGACGAAAACCTTGGTACAGCAGTCTAAGTACGATTGTTTATTTTAGATTCTGGGGGGTGACGATAGAGGCTCGGGAAAGCGACGGCCACTCTGCCTTACTCCTTGGACGATCGGTACGCAGCCTTGACTCGGGAAAGATCTGCTTGGTCGTTGACGAAGAAATGCCTTCTTGCTCTCTCTCTGATTGCTCTCCTGGCTTCTCTCTCTCTGTGTATATTCTTCTCTCTGACTATGGGGGGAAGTCTCTCTGTGTATATGTATTCTTCTCTCGTTCTTTTTGTTTTTGTATATCTCCCTATATGCTACAAGGGAATGGCACATTGCTATTTATAATAGTGGGATATGATCACTAGGGTTGCCAATGATTAGCTCTTGGAGATGGCGGCGGCCTGGGGATTGATCAATCCAGGCCGTTCGTTTCTGATTGTGACGAATCAGAACCATTAAAGGTAGATTACACCAAATCTCCATTAGCAATTAATGCTGATTGGCATAAATCTTCCTTATAATGATTCTCTAATATCTGTGAATAAATCAAATTTATTCTCCTGCCATGTGCCCCAGATCATTGGGATTCGACCCGATCTTGGATTGCCATAAATCTGGGAGATTGATCGGCTGAGGACACGTGTCCTGAGAGCCAATAGTGAGACTGGAACCGCATGCAGATTGGGTCACATGAGATTTGGGCCGCATGAATTTTGGGCCGCATAAGACTTGGGACACGTGTCAGGGCTGTCTGGGCAGTGGCCCCCTCATTCAGACTTCTGAACCATATGATGAGCCGCATGAACCGCATAATGGTGTGTCTGCTTGAGCCGCATGGGCATGATCTTCTTGAGCCGCATAGGGATGATTCTACTCGAGCCGCATGGGACAGCTTCACTCTGAACCGCATGGGAAGTCTTCACTTCGAGCCGCATAAGCACGCCCTTGTGGCAGGGCCACGTGGCATTTTGTTGCTCTCGGGGGATCGTGTCAGAGATTTCTTTCTCTTCCCTAGAGATTCATCATCATGACAGAGTCATAATTACCTGCTTTGGTGTCAGGTCTATCAACTTTTCAGAGGGGTCAGCCGTCAAAGCAATTAATGCAGCATGGATCGGAGGGGTGCACTGTCACGCCACATGTCTTCTGAGCCGTATGGAATGCCTCCGGCCGCATAGCTCCTTATGCCGCATGACTCCCTGAGACGCATGCGTTTTCTGAGCCGCATGGGTCTTTCTTGGCCGCATGAGTCAATTTCTTTAGTATTTTCCATGCTTCTACAGGGTAGGTCATCTAAGTTATGGAAATCTTGTCTTCTATAGTCACATTAGCCAGCATGGTGAGGACATATAGTCTGACTTTGGATATATTTCTCGGGTATGGGAATTTAAGGTTTTCGCAGCCAAGCTAGCGGCATCGCGAAAATGTTAAATACCATGATTCTAGAGGTATGTGCATAAGTCAAGGACTCTGTGATTATCGTAGCCTTGCTTACTAGTATGACGAGGATTTAGAGTACCATGATTTGGATAGACTCATATGATTATCAAATTGTACCTTAAATGTTTTCGAACATGTTTTCTCTACTTTTGTTTCGGTCATTCAAAAAAAAAGAATTATTGTTGTTTTGTTTTGTTTTGTTTTGTTTTGTTTCGCTTCTCATTGTTTAACTTAGGATGTAGCTTTAGCTGTTTTTTATAAACCTTGTGTAACTTCTTACCATGAATTTCTTCTTAATACAATGAATCAATGATTTTGCGAGACCTTATCTTGGATTTGATATTTTAGCATTGGGTTTCAAAATGGTTCATTCTTTAAACAAATAAGCAAACAGATTTTATTGTTATTTCTTTCTTGCTATTATTCTTGTATTAAATAATAATAATAATAAAACTGTCTTGATTACGTCAATCACCTGCTTGCAATCTTGGTAGGAATCTAAATGTTGGTCTTAACGTAGAATTAAATTTTATATTGGGACATGAGAATATATATGAATTTATATAGTGGACACTTTCTTGACACGTATGCATGCTACACTTTGATTTCCACCTATCTAAATACATACTAATATGTTGTTGATGTTAAATTGTCAAAACCCTAATATTCTGATACAGTACAGTATCAGAGACTGGTTCTCTGCTTTTCCATGTTTAAATTCGTATTTTAAATATAAATTTCATGTTATTAGTTATGTTTACATCACTGCACATGTATGTTATACATAGGGATTCAATTCAAAAAAAAAAAATTGGTTGAGTTTTGTGTTTGAATTTGTCCAATGTATGAATGTGTGCATATTAACCCTTGGTACGAGATTCCAAATGTTTAGTTCAAATTGCTGTTTTATTTTCTTAAATGTAATATTTGAGCTATATACCTTGTGGGAAGTAGGGATATAAATTTAGTTTTCATATTCTTACATGTTAGTTTGTGATAAACATTGAGTTGGTTTTGATGTTCAAATTTCTCCAAAATCTTGAAAACTGAATACATGTTAACATTTTTACATTAATTTCAAATGTTTAGTTCAATTTCAGATTTAAAATGTAATATTGAACTGTATGCGTAGATAAATGTATGGATAGTATGTTAGGATTTCATTTATATCATGTTAGGATGTATTGGGAGCGTTGAGATTGATTGTGATGTTTCAAAACCCTAAAATTTGAGACTGCATTATGTTAATATTTTACTGCTTTAGATGTTAGCTTATTTCAGATTTTTTATGTAAATGCTGAACTAAAACTGGGTTTAACCTTTCAATACTAAGCTATAACCCTGTACAAGGACACACACACCCTTACTTAGTATACCATGTCATGTAACCTAACCTTTCCTCTCTATGTTATGATCATGTACCTGTATAGATATATATATAGAGTTTATGCATACATGTTATAACGTATATAGATACAAAACTAAATCTCTACCTCTTTATATATATATATATATATATATGTATAAGGTTAGCCATGCATGTTATGAGTAAATAAGTTGCGTATTGTAGATTGTTAACCCATATGCCATGACTAGTGTAACTTGATAGTTATTGTTTGAAACCCAAATCCTCCTATGCACTTTCATGTATATTCACGTACACACACGCCTGAAAACACGTGTAGGCAACTCTAGAGGGGGGTGAATAGAGTTTGTGTCAATAATCACCAAATAAAAATTAACTCTATATCGCCTCCACAAAAACAACTATCAAGATAGTAAATAAATCAGAAATAAATGCGAAAGTAAATAAAGATCAGAAGAGCATTCGCAGACACAGCAGTTTTAACCTGGTTTCCCTCGTGGAGGACTAGTCCAGGCCTGAGAACTCTAGCTCAGGATTCAATCCACTATTTGTGAAATAGTAGTTTACAACCCGTGCCTTTTCTTCAGAAGAGCACGTCAACTTCTTACAGAGGATCGCAGTGGCGATTTGCTTGGATTTTTCCAAGCGACTTGGAATTGTCCAAGTGACTTTTCTTTTCAACTCTTGCACAAAAACTTCTAGCTGAATCGCACTTGAGCACCTTGGGGCTTAGGAAGTTTTGTGGCTAGTAGATTGGAAGAGTAAGGCTCTTGACTATATAGGCTATGTAAGAGAAGAAGAATAGAAGAGTGGATGGTTTCAAATGAGAGAAACCAAGGCCTATTTATAGGGTTCGGGACAAGCAGAATTCGGCCAGAATTCGGTATGGATAATTCAAATTTTTGGCCGTTGGACAGCTTGTAGCAAGCAGGCCCTAAAAATCAGCTCCTGAAAATCAGGGGACAGAGTTCGGCCCGAACTCTGTGTGGAGGCAGAGTTCGGCCCGAACTCTGTCTCCAGGAGACAGAATTGGTCCATTGGCTTTTGGGCTTTGTGGAGCTTGGGCTTGGTTCAGGAATTGGTCTGTTGTATGGTAGAGCTTTGGAGAGATATGCTAGGGGTTGAGATGACTCAGTGCGACTCAACGTACACATTCTCCTAGACTCAATAAATTGAAGATTACAGACTTAGAACAAGTAGGAAAACCAAGAGCCCTTTGATGATGCCTTTCTTCTGATATTTGAGCAGCCCTGAAGACGTCTTTTTCCCTGACAGCAGTCGTCCGAAGATAAACAGATCTGAAAATCTGAATACCTTTCGGGGGCTTCGCCCCCGAACCCCCGACGGGGGGCGCTGCCCCCTCGACCCCTGTCCGCTGACCGGGCAGCGGAACCCCCGATGCGAGGCCCCGGATAGGTCGCTAGGCGGTTCGGAGAAAACTCTTTGTATGACGCCGTCTTTGCTCCATCATTAATTCTTCATTGCCTATGTCCTGTTTGATCATGTTTGATCATGCTTACTGCATGTCTACAAATACATGTTAGGCCAGCAGAATATGTTGCAGTACGATACAAGCATAGCAATATAATATGGGACAATTAGGACATTGCTAAGTATAAGTAACAACATGATATCATGTTAGGCCAACAGAATATATTGCAGTACGATACAAGCATAGCAATATAATATAGGACAATTAGGACAAAGCTAAGTTTAAGTAGCAACATGATAGTGAGTATATGAATATTAGTGACATCATTATGTTAAATTTAACTGATTAGCCATATTCAAAAACACAATGTAATCATTGGGCCAACAATCTCCCCCTTTTTGATTATGGCAAATCGGTTAAGTTTAAGACAGATACGATAGATGCATATATCACTAATAAACACATACTACGAGAAGATAGTGTGCTAACTTAAACTTATTTCTCCCCCTTTGTCATGATCAAAAAATAAGCTCCCCCGTAATAAGAGATAAAATGAACTCAAGCATAAGGAGGAAGGCATAGACAATCATGATCAAGATATACTAAATGAGGAACAATGGGAGAAGTGTGTAAAGACAAGTATAGAAACTACATACCAAATGTAGAGTGCTATACAGAAAGTAACTTGTCAAAACACAAATAGCTGGTAAAACTAAAAGAATTTGAAAATAATCAATAGATACTTTACCAACATGAAATCCAAGAAAGATATCCAAAAATATAGTATTACATGAAATCCAAGAAAGACATCCAAAAACTTTTGGAAGAGAAACAAAATTCAGTTAAAAACCATAAGGATTAGATAATTGCAAAAAAATAGATATCAAAGAAGAAAGATACCAATGAAACTATAGATATCAAAGAAGAAAGATACCAATGAAACTATAGATATTAAAGAAGAAAGATACCAATTGAAATATACAAACTTGATATCAATTGAAATATGAAAACTTGAAACATTGATCAATGAAACTATGATAGTTACAATTGTCTACAGATAAATAGTGGAACAAAATCAAGGAATGATCAATGTAAAATATAGCAATTGAAATAAATAAACTTGAAACATTGATCAATAAAACTATGATAGCACAATTGTCCACCGATAAATTGTGGAACAAAGTAAACGAATGATCAATGTAAAATAAGGCAATTGATATAAAATAATCTCATTATTTACAAATCTATTTGCTTATCCAAAATTCATGCATTTGAACTCAATTATCATATCATGCTTTATGAATACTCTTTAAAATAAACATGAAAGTAAAGGAGAAAAATATTTGAGAAGGAGAAATTCAATCGACTTAAATGCTCCCCCTCAAACTATTACCAGTATAGATAAAATCATGAATTTTGGGTAAGTCCTCAACAAGGAAAGCCAAATGAAACATACCAAGAAAGCCAAATCAAAGAAAGTCATATCAAAGAAAGCACAATAGTCATCAAGATAAAATACGAAAGTAAATATTAACGAGATGACTCATATCAAAGAAATATGATGAAAACAATTGCATAAACTCTCATAAACCTTTCAAAAAAAAATAGTATCATGACCTCAATCACTAAGATAATGATAAAAATATGGGTCAATGATGAACTAGGTATACGACATATTAAAGGGTATAAATGAATTGAACCAATTTATTTGCTCCCCCTTAAAATATGCGTATCTAGTTCCAAAGCACTTATAGCATAAATAAAATGATAACTACAAGATCTAGGGGTAAATCAACTATTGATTTCTCCCCCTTGCTCAATGCATATAAGGCTATAAAGACGACATAAAACAAATAATGTCATCTTTAGGAGAGATATCCAATAAAATAGTCACTAAAGATGAACGATCAAAATAATATCTCAATTTAGCACATGTAATCAAAAGACGACATACACTAACCTATATAGAAGAATATCATATTGAAATATGATAGATCAATGCATGTTATCTTTTGAGAAGAAGATCATCATGAAAAGAGATAAGGTCCATTAGAAAAATATTATTATGAACAAGAATAATAAGGTCCATTAAAAACAATCATGATGAGAATCACAATATAGCTCAAGAGATAAAAATACAACTAAAGAAAAATGTCATCATGAATAAAGTCAATTAAATCAATCATGAAGAAAGTCAATTAAATCAATCATGAGGAAAGTCAAAATATAGCTCAAAAATAATAAGCTCAAATATCATGTCCATGATTATCTAATTAAGAAATGATCAACCAACTTATTGCTTTACAAGGACTATGCATGTTTTACCACATATGTACCCATCAACGGGTAATAATCCAACCTTGCTAATACTAAATGAGAAACCAATGAAGTTCAAATAGCAAAGAGCATATGTGATAATCCATGAGTAGTCCAAGTAGAGTAATAAATTAACTTGATAACTACATAATTAGATAATATAGGACTACTCAATCATTAGGATCATTCATAAAGTAAACCAATAAATAATTATGATCAGTCATAAATCTCATCAAAACAAACCATATAAACAAACCAATATAGAAAAGAGTCAATCTCATTTAAAAACCATATAAACAAACCAATATAGAAAAGAGTCAATCTCATTTAAAAACCATATAAACAACCAATGTAGAAAAGAGTCAATCTCATTTAAAAACCATATAAACAACCAATGTAGAAAAGAGTCAATCTCATTTAAATGATTGCAAATTTATTCCAAAGAAATGTAATGATAATATGATAAAATCATGACTCAAAAGTTGAGAGAAATTTAAGAGATGCTTACCAATGACTAGTATGGAAGGAAGTTAAAGCGATGAATCACAAACAAGATAAAATAAAAATTTGTCAAGCTAATTTTAGAGACCAAACATATGTATCTAAAAATAGAATCAAATCTCATCAAGAACATTCATAAATTTTGTTTTTGTAAACTAGCATATCACATATAGATTGAAGTTCAAGAAGATAGCTAGATGAGTGAAAGTGAACAAAAATTATGTAGCTTAACAATACATCGCAAATAAGCAAGCTAGCTACATAACTAATTAAGATTAATGAGATAGGCCATTAACATGATAAATGTGCTCATTAAATCTTAAGTCACTAACACTAAAAAATACATGCTTAAGCATAGAGTTCATAATAAGGGTAATACATTTTGAATGATCAAAATGATTTATATACTCTTTGCTAAGCAAGGATAAGAGTATAAGATAGCAAGTAAATGAATTAGACTCTCATCAAGTAAAGGACAAAAGAGATGTTCATGAAAACACAATGGAGCAAATCTCTTTGCCAAATATTGAGATTAACCCAAGATAATGAAATAATAGATTGATCTAGAGAATGCAAAATTATAACCATTATGAAAGTGTATTCTCTAGAAATGGAAAATCTCAAAGTAAAAGTTCAACCCATAGTAGCTAAAGACATGAGAAGTATGATATATCAATTACATGTATTCTCATGTGCTACAAAACATCATTGGGCAATAATAATAAAATATTTGTAGCTCAAATATAAGGCTAGATATGATGAAGTATTCTGGAACTTAGGGGAGGATCCAGAACTAGATAATGGTTGCATGTAGACCTTAATAAATCTTAAGTCTATAAAGTGTTCATCACTTTGGGTTAGCTGTAGGGGCCGGTTCCCAGCTAGCGGTAGTCTGAAGACTAGTGCACCGTGTCGCTTCAGGCTATTTATACCTGTATGAAAGAAGGACCCTTTCGGCTTGTTCCCAAAATGTTCTTTACTTTTAAGAAATTAGATTTAGAGGAATATATGCAATATCATCAAACAACATCAGAGTATAAAAATCTCTATGAATAAGAGAGGTAAATACCCAAATAATAATGAAAGAATGATCATCAAAATTTGCTAAGAGTATTTTCAAAACAAATATTTTCATAATACACTTTATGAAAATAAATATATAGAAGATTCATATTCAAAATAAGTATGATGATCTCAACAAGTAAGGTAAAGCACAAAACCAAGCAATTCTTAAAAGAACTTCCATAAAAGTCATGAACAAGACACTAAGAAATATTTTCTCTCAACATTCCAACTTAAAGGCATTTGAATAAATAAATATCAACATTTGGAATCAATAATGGCCATTGGATCTATAATTTGATCAACTGCAGAGGCTGTTTTCAGTTCTGGAACAGCCAGGCCGAATTCGGCCCGAACTCTGGTAAGGGCAGAGTTCGGCCCGAATTCCGGATTCTGGTGACAGAACTGGAATCAGGCTGAAAATTGGTTAAACAAAAAGATCAAAATAAGAGTGAAAGACATGTATCCATAAAGTCAACAAATAAAAGCCAATAAGATATCATCAAAAAGAAGACTTTAAGGAATAAGCTAATTGATTCAAGTAGAGATAACACAAATTTAGTCAAAAGAATCAATAGCTGAATTATAAGGTAAGCACAAGTATGAATAAATACTCTTCAAAATAATATGAAACTTGAGCTTATCTCATATGCCCACATAAAGATATTTATACAAAAATAGATGTCAATATAATAAGTACATGATCTACATGTAAATGAAGATTTAATGAATATAGTCATGTATCCATAATGAATGTTTGAAAAACTATCACAAATTCAAAAACACGTATAAATAGACTTTATTAGGCAAAGACATAATTGATTCTCAATAGAATAATCAAAATAAGATATGAGAATCGATAATGAATATTATGCAAGCACAAGATTAAAATAAAGAAGTATAAGTATATACTTATCAAATTATAAGTAGCTTGTGCTAAACACATATATTCACAAATATCGATTATGACATATTAAATACAAATTGGCAAGAAGTAACTATCTCAAAACTTTTAAAGATGAAGAGATAAAATCATATTAACTCAAATCAAAACCAAGGTCATATGGACTAGAGTGATATGCATGCTTTGTAAATAAGTATTAAGAATAACGAGCATGCATATATAAATGTATCACACTACTGGAAAACGAGTGATAAACTACATAGTGTGAACTAATCATATAAAGCTATGTAACTAGTCATGCTATATAAAAGAAATAGAAAGAAAATCAACTAAGCATGCTAGTATTATATCTCACATTAATTTATATAATAAGCAACTAAAATATATCAATGTGAGCTAGTAGCAAGACATCAAAAGAAACATGCTAGATTCAACAAATATAAACCATTTAAATAGAATCGTTTAGCATGTTACCAAAGTGGCTCTAGTGGCCACACTTGTGCTGGTACAATTGCTTAGAAGATGACCTTTGAGCTTTGCAACCACCAACACGCTCCTTGGTGCTATATCCCAATACAAGAAGCTCCACCTACAACATTAGGCGAAGACTTTGGTATCCAAATAAACTTGGATCCACATTTGTTAGCTTTAGGGACCCACATACTATTTACTCTAGCATTGGTAGAAAAACTCCTACGAATAGGACAAGTTACACTCATGTGTCCAATGCGAGAGCAATAGAAGCACCTAATACTAGTGTGTGCACATGTATCAGAATGAGCATGATTATGAGCATGTGACATACTAGAATGATGAATATCTCTAGAGTGAGTATGCATGGATTTGGTCTTAAGAGTATCATGCAAATCATTATGCACACAAGTAAGAGAATCCCTATGCATGGATTTGGTCTTAAGAATATCATGTTCTAATAGCAAATCATTATGCAAACAAGTAAGAGAATCAAATTTAGCATTTAAAGCATAATTCTCTTTTTCAAATAAAGCAATTCTAGAAATAAAATCATCATTTTGTTTCTTTAAAGAGTCAATAGAAGAATCATGCAAATGATTTAGCTCATGTGCTTGCTTCTTAAGATCTTCTATTGATGAGGAAAGAGATTTGATTTTCAAAATTAAAGAATCATTCAAACTCTTTAAAGAAACACAAGATGAGTTTTGAGAGTCAAGTCTAGATAATAAAACATTGATTTCATTTCTCAAAAACTCATTAGCTTCTTCTAAATGAATAACCTTTTCTACAAGTTCTTCATTTGTAGAATGAAAAGCCTTAGCACACTTAAAGGAATGGTTAGCCATGGCTTTCCACTTAGAGCACTTATTGCATTTAGAAGAAACATGATTGTCTATGCTACTAGAAGAAAAACCCTCTTCATCGGAGGAGGAAGAATATGATGCCATACACAAATAAACAAGGATCTACTCTAAGGATGTTAAGCCTAACAATAGAGACCTTGCTCTGATACCACTTGAAAACACGTGTAGGCAACTCTAGAGGGGGGTGAATAGAGTTTGTGTCAATAATCACCAAATAAAAATTAACTCTATATCGCCTCCACAAAAACAACTATCAAGATAGTAAATAAATCAGAAATAAATGCGGAAGTAAATAAAGATCAGAAGAGCATTCGCAGACACAGCAGTTTTAACCTGGTTTCCCTCGTGGAGGACTAGTCCAGGCCTGAGAACTCTAGCTCAGGATTCAATCCACTATTTGTGAAATAGTAGTTTACAACCCGTGCCTTTTCTTCAGAAGAGCACGTCAACTTCTTACAGAGGATCGCAGTGGCGATTTGCTTGGATTTTTCCAAGCGACTTGGAATTGTCCAAGTGACTTTTCTTTTCAACTCTTGCACAAAAACTTCTAGCTGAATCGCACTTGAGCACCTTGGGGCTTAGGAAGTTTTGTGGCTAGTAGATTGGAAGAGTAAGGCTCTTGACTATATAGGCTATGTAAGAGAAGAAGAATAGAAGAGTGGATGGTTTCAAATGAGAGAAACCAAGGCCTATTTATAGGGTTCGGGACAAGCAGAATTCGGCCAGAATTCGGTATGGATAATTCAAATTTTTGGCCGTTGGACAGCTTGTAGCAAGCAGGCCCTAAAAATCAGCTCCTGAAAATCAGGGGACAGAGTTCGGCCCGAACTCTGTGTGGAGGCAGAGTTCGGCCCGAACTCTGTCTCCAGGAGACAGAATTGGTCCATTGGCTTTTGGGCTTTGTGGAGCTTGGGCTTGGTTCAGGAATTGGTCTGTTGTATGGTAGAGCTTTGGAGAGATATGCTAGGGGTTGAGATGACTCAGTGCGACTCAACGTACACATTCTCCTAGACTCAATAAATTGAAGATTACAGACTTAGAACAAGTAGGAAAACCAAGAGCCCTTTGATGATGCCTTTCTTCTGATATTTGAGCAGCCCTGAAGACGTCTTTTTCCCTGACAGCAGTCGTCCGAAGATAAACAGATCTGAAAATCTGAATACCTTTCGGGGGCTTCGCCCCCGAACCCCCGACGGGGGGCGCTGCCCCCTCGACCCCTGTCCGCTGACCGGGCAGCGGAACCCCCGATGCGAGGCCCCGGATAGGTCGCTAGGCGGTTCGGAGAAAACTCTTTGTATGACGCCGTCTTTGCTCCATCATTAATTCTTCATTGCCTATGTCCTGTTTGATCATGTTTGATCATGCTTACTGCATGTCTACAAATACATGTTAGGCCAGCAGAATATGTTGCAGTACGATACAAGCATAGCAATATAATATGGGACAATTAGGACATTGCTAAGTATAAGTAACAACATGATATCATGTTAGGCCAACAGAATATATTGCAGTACGATACAAGCATAGCAATATAATATAGGACAATTAGGACAAAGCTAAGTTTAAGTAGCAACATGATAGTGAGTATATGAATATTAGTGACATCATTATGTTAAATTTAACTGATTAGCCATATTCAAAAACACAATGTAATCATTGGGCCAACAACGCCTACTATCTAACCATATGAACATGTCCCCATACACATAATGCTAGTTTTCCCCCTCTAACGCTCTCTATATATATTGTGATTGGATTTCAATGCAAGTGATTTTTGAATTTGATTTTTCTGTACCCTTTATAGATAATTGATAGTTGCCTTTATTTTATTTTGATAAGTACCAGTTTTCATATAGGATGGTAGACTGCCTTACAGTTTTGATGGTTTGTTGTTTCTGTAACTTCTCTAGTTTAGCACCCTAGATTACTTGTGAGTTTTGATACCCTATGACCGTTTTGGTATTAGCACGATTAGTATACCTAGATGAGACTTTCACTACCACCGTATGCCATGACCCTGTATGTCGTACTTTTGATCACATGATTTGTTTTAATCTGGGACTTTGATTGTGGGGGTTTGACCTAGAGGGAGTATGGACATTTTAATTTCGAGGACGAAATTTTTATAAGGTAGGTAGGATGTGAGCACCCTGAATTTTGGGTTGATTTTTTTCTAATTGTTTGGTTTCGATAAATAATTTATTCTGTTATTTTTCCTTAAGTGTTGTCAACCCCTTGACCAAATTTTTCGAATTTGGTGGAATTGAAATTCATTTTTATTTGTCTCTTATTGTTTTTGTCATTATCTTATATATATAAATTGATATCATTTATGGATTTATTATATTTTATATGATGGGAGGACCTACAGGTAAATATCATAAAGAGCAGGGACCTATGTGAATTTAGCTTAATTCAAATTCCTTTAAACAACCACCTCAGCCTTTGGGTACGAATTCAAATTGAATTCAAATCATTTCACCAGGTTAAACCCATAGTCCCAATTCAAATAGAGTATATGGATTTAAATCCCCAACACATTGGATATAAGCAGGATCAAATCAAATCTTTTTGAATTCCTTTTTCCTTCGATCCCATCTATACCATCTGTATATAAATACCTGATGATCATCCTCTCCTCTCCCTTACAAACCCTAGTATCATTGCCTCGACTGCCTAAGGAAAGAAAAGTTCGAGACTTCTGCAAACACTGACAGGTGAGTCTCTCTTTACAACAATGTAGTTGATTTACTATGCTGAGCATACACCAGGGAACAAGGGAAAAGCAAGGTAGGTGTTTGCCGTATAGCCTGAATAGCACACAGAACACCTCTTTGTACAGACCCTGTCAAACCATCAATGGGGATCATGGTAGCTTGGGGACCACATTATGTAGGATCAAACCACTGATACTATCACCATGCTAGAGAACACCTTAGGAATATATGATCTGTACCTGCCAAGAATAGCCTAGGCAATCTACCTGGCCTATGTGAACTCTGTAGTCTATGGGAGTAGGGACAATTGGTGATTGATACCAATTCATCTTCCAGGATACTAAAACCTGGATGCCACACATAGGGCTGAAATTATGTGCCTGTGAAGGAAACCATATGTGGGAGTCCTAATATCTAATAAGACTTTGATGTGTATCAGCACAATCATGAAGTGACTTTATCAGGAGCCTCTCCATGAATTTACACGTATCTAGCAGGTTGCACTAGTACACAAGTGGTATACATCACCTGTAGAATAGCTAGGGTACAGGACCCCCTGTTTATTGGTCTTAGCAGTACAATTAAGAAGACAGATGCAAGGACACTTGTAGAGGTCAAGACCAAATCACCATAGACTATCTAGTATCAACACACCCATGTACCTGACCATGTGTCTAAGGTAGTAGGCAACACCTGATCATGTAGTTCGAATAGGGAGGAGAGTATCCACAGGGTTATAGAGTGATACAGTACAACCTAAATATATAGGATAATTGGATTTCCTAGCACAGGAACTAGTGGCATCCTGTGTGTTAAGTTCTCTGCAGAAGGAGAAGTCCTTGACAACCTGCAAACATCTGTATAAGGATACCCATCCGAGTAGTCATGATAGGCAGATGGTACTAACACTTGAGTACCATATAGGGCCAGGAAGATGTTCTAATACACTGTAGACTCCTGTGCATATCCTTGGTAAACAGGGGCACCTTAGCTACATCCCAAGAGTATGACAGAAGATATCGTATGGGTACCAAGCACTGTTAGTGTTGACTAGGGGTAATCTCAAAAAAACCTTCTGGACCATCCTCTGATTCTATGAGGAAGATAAATGAGTAGGGAATGGAACTCACGACCTCCATAACAGAACCTTTACCTGCACCTTCATATCCTAATACACATCACACATTGATATCTCTACCTACCATGTACCTCTTATAACCCATTAAACATTACCAGAAACTTAGGAGAAGGAATCATCCTCATAGGCACAACCAGCATGGTCTGTGTTGACTTGTACAGAGAGCTAGGTTATGTAAACTAGTATTCCAGTGTGCTGTTCATCCAGAACAGGGCATAGTTGGTATCAGCAGAGTATGGTCTCTTGATTTCCAAGTCAGCATATGAGTAGGTTGGATAATAAGTGACCTGTTAGGTATTGGGTCAGTGATGGGTGCTGTGAGTTACATTTTCGTAATGCTTGGATCAATGATGTAATACGACTTGTCATAGCATACTTTTCCTGAACTCATGAATCATGGTTGGTAGCATCCTCAGCACTGTATATGTAGGTGGTTTAAGCTTTCCAATCAGTCCAAGCTGGAGAATGCAGATTGATTGATGGGTCTTCAATTTACACAGATTATCCATGTTTATGGTCTTGTAATTCCTCAGGCCTGAGTTAATTTCACTTGATTTCCATGTTTTATCATCGGTCATATGTTCACATCTCATATATGTTTCAACTTTAGACTTGTGCAAATACCTGTCCACCTTGTTTAAGTTACATTCAATATGTCCTTGTATTTACAGGAGTATAGGAAGAGCAATGGGTATCAGAGGGCAGCCCCGTGGGTCCATGCTACATCCTATGTGCAGATGGTTATACATGGGTGTAAGTACAAAGCAGAACAGATATAGGTGCCTATCAATAGGTAAGCCTAGTTGGGTAGGACAGTCCCTTTGAGTGCCAACACAAAGAGGGGTATATCCAAGAAGTGTTAGACACTGCTTGAAAAGCTTTTGTATAGACTGTATATTAAAGAGTAAATGCTTGAGCTTGTGTATGCCTCGAGGAATAATAGGAAGAAATAGCATAGAGGGGAATAGGGAGTCCACTCTAGGGAGTCTAGAGCCCTAAATACCAAATGTAAACCCATAGTAAAGGAGTATTGGGGCCTGTCAGTGCAGGGGCAGGGGTATACAATACCCATATGTATATACATGTACATATTGTGGTAGGGTATGTTACATGGGATTATGAACATATAACATAGTGAATATGGTTAACTGGAAATAGTGGCATAGTAAATGGAGGAAAACCAGTATCCTAGGATTTTGATAACCTAGTAAGTAGTCCATTCCATTCTATTTTACGTAATGACATTATAAATTCTTTAAACAGGCTATTTGGACTTGATACGGATACTTGACCCGTACCAGCAGCTCAGGACTACAGGCAAGTATACCTTGCCTTTCTACACAGCTTTATTTACATGCACTGTCTATTATTTTATCTAGTTTTCTCATATTGTTGCCATGTATCTTTTCTATCAAGCTGGTATATTTTTATCATTGCTTTAGACAGTGTTCACAGTTAGCCTTGTGTCTTATTGTTCGTGCCTTGATTAAGTCGTGCCTCCGTGTCTTGAACCTTGAAGCTAACCTACGAGTCCACGATAGGGACAAAGGTTAGTAGTTATTGGTCCACACCTGCGAGTCCACACTAGGGATGAGGTGATGCTAGCCTGCGAGTCCACACTAGGGACGAGGGTTAGTAGTATAGGGTTACGCCTGCGATTCCACACTAGGGACGAGGGTGATGCTAACCTGCGAGTCCACACTAGGGACGAGGATTAGTAGTTCAAACCTGTGAGTCCACGCTAGGGACGAGGGTTTGAGTATTCATTTCGGTTATCCGTTGACACCTTGACACGAGTTCTATCGTCTTCGTTCAGCAGTTCATTTGTGTGTAGACAGTGTATAGATTCGTGCTTTATTCAGTGCTCATTTTTACTTGTTTATTCTGTATTTTCTCCATGCATAATAAACTGTTAGAAAGGCTCATTTTTATGTATCTTGCTAGTCCTCTGAGGACCAGATGATCTCTTCAGGTTAGCCGAGTTTGAGTTAGGAGCAGACCAGAGGGTTGCGCCAGCATCAGATCGCATCGCTTGTACTTGAGGTGGTCTAGATTAGCAGTTTTTATTCAGTTAGTTACTCCATGTATTCTTTTATTTTCTTCCGTCTATTGGTAGTAGATTTGTGTCCACCGGACGTGACAATGATTCTTGATATTCAGTTATTCATTATTATTCAGTTCATGTCTTTTTATTGATCTTGATTCATTCGATTATACTGTGGATGAGATATAGTTTTCCCGTGATTCTAGATTGCCGTGACTTGAGTATAGACAGCGTACTAACGTCGACACTGCGGCGTAGGCTGGGCTTGGACACGTTTCGTATCCAAAAAGTGGGTGTGGGTCGTAACAAGTGTACTTTTTTGTGCCTTTGATATTTGGAGTGTCAGGGATATTCAACTCTGGAAATCTTCTTCACGAATTTTGGAGTGGACAGGATTACCTTCATGATGGTATATAGTGTCCCACTCAAATTTGTTCCCTTGTGCTCTTTTTGCTTCGCAGAACTTTGGGTCGAATTAGACCATTTAATTATTAATTAATTTTCCCACTCTTTTTCTTGATCATTATTAGCACGTTACCGTGACTTTTAATTTGGGAGCGCAAGACCAGTCAGTTTCTTGAAACCAACTTCTCATTGATGATCTACTCGAGATGCTCGTCACCCATGACCTTCGTGTCCCACTCAGACACATCATTTTGTGCTCCATTTGCTTCACACAACTTTTCCGACACGTGACCCGATTTTATTTTACCCCACGGTGTCACATTTATCTTGCAAACTTGATTTGTGGGTCCCTTGTCGACCAAAACCTGTCAGCCCCGATTATGGACATGGCCCACATTGAGCCTACTACCCGCCTGCCACTTGTGTCCCATTTATTGGAATCCCCATGTGCTACTTATTTACTCATGATCATCAACGCCGAATTTTAATTCGATTATTACGTAATGTCCGATTTTGATCCAATCCGGCTACACCGAGTCCAGTCCAGCTTTGTGCTACCCTCCATCGTAACACCCTCATTTTTCTGTGTCCAAAATAATATTCAATACCTAGTATCTATTCCAATTTTAAGTGTAAAATGCTGTTGATTTAATCCTATAGGAATAACCTATTTTTTCTATAATAAAATTCTAGCCATTTGATTCCCCAAATTAATCCTATCCATCCAATTTCCCTACATCAATTTTTCCCACACCCCATGGCCATAGGCCGGCCCTAACTTTAAGGAGAGAACAACCTTTTTCTCTCTCTTCCTCCCTCATTTAATATCTCTCTCTCTTATCCTCTCTCTCTCTCCCACTCTAATATTTTTTTTTCTCACAATAGCAGCTCACCAGTCATTCCCGAACCCCTCATCCATGAGCTCATCCCCTGGCCGGCCTCCGCCGCCGTCAACCGACCACTCCACCGCAGCCTCTTCCTCCTTCCCTCCTCCTTCTTCTCCATATAACCACATCCACATCCAACACAACCGAACCACCGCACCACCACCTTAGCCTGCCACCACCTCCACCGCACGTTCACGCGCTACCCCATCGCACCAGGCCGCACGCCGCCCGCCTCCGCCGGTCCAGACTGGGCCGCGCAGCCCCCGCACGCAGCCTGCAAGCACAGCAGTTGTCACTACCACATTTCTAGTTTGAGGGTAAATTTATCATTTTTGGGGTAATTTAAATTTATTAGTATTAATTAGAATTTATGGGAATTTTTAGGAATTATTTTGGAATTGTTTGGACTAGTTTGATTTTTGACTAGTATTGACCAGTGCAGACCAACCTAGGAGCTAACCCTAGTTAGTTGGGCTTGGTTAGGTCAAGTGACTCTAGTCTAACCTAGTATGACCTAAGTTAGTGATTTCTAGTTCATTAGAATTAGTTTGGGGTAATTTGGGATTAGATTGGTTAAGTTATGACTTGTGAAGTCATAAGCCATGATTATGACTTAAACCTTAGAAGACTCAACCTAAGCTAGCCAACCTAACCCTAGCCCTAGCCTTGGCCGGCCACTAGGCAGCCCCCCCTATATAATCCCTCATAGATTTTAGGACTAGCCTCTTTTACGGTTCATCCAAATGTTCTAAGGAAAGAGGTGAGTTCCATCTTCCAAAATTCATTAAAAATCTAATTTAAATCCTTTCTTCCCTAAACCAATTTCATTAGGACCTAAAATCAATGCTCTTGCTGTTGGTATTGGTTATTTGCAGGGAAACAATAATTTGTGAGAGTTTGGGTGGCTTGAGGAATCTCTCCATTTAGTTTTTTGTAAAGGCTTGTTCATCAATAGGTATAACTTCCTATACTCCATTTAAATCCTGTTTAAAACCATTTTAGGAAGGCCCTAGCCCTACCCTAACTGTAGGATAGGCTAACCCTAGGTTTCAAATTCGTTTCATGTCCGTATCGGACACGTATCAGTGGGTTGATAGGGTGTTCGACGAAATGTCCCAAAGGACACTTCGTTCAGATTTCAGGGAAGTTTTTGAATAGGAATCTAGTCCTAGGGTTTGCTTAGAGGATTCGAGTGTCGTATTGTGATTCCTGTGTAGTGTCGAGTCGTGGTCGACACGTGCACACGCGGGTTCGTGGCGCGCGCACGAGTACTGTAGCTCCCCTGCTACCAGCGTGCTCGTGCGGGCTGCACAGGACACGAGAGCATGTGATATTTGACACTGAGCAAGGGGCAGTATCTTTCGTGACACTCCCAAGCCTCGTGTCAGTTGGTGTCGTGTCGGACACGAAATCTCGTGTGCATGGAGAAGGCCTGTGTGTTGCAGTGCATTGGTTTCTATTGCTGTTTCGATTTGATTTCTCATGGTTTAATTCGTGTTTAGCTTGTTAATTATGATCCTAAAATATTGTATAGTGTATGTAGATTGGTTTACATGTTTTAAGTTGGGTTTTTATGTGGAATATTGGTTTTGAATGGGTGATTGGGTCTGTTTTCCTGACACAATAAAATCCCAGTGTTTCTAACCTATTTAAATCCCATGTTCTGTTATAATTTCAGTTAATTTTACTTTCCACATATCATAATAGATGTTAGCTCAGTTGTTACATTTGAATATAGGTTTTGGTTGTTAAATGAGGCATTGGCTATTGGGATGTTCGAATGAGTTAATAACAAAGGTTGCAATTTCCTTCACTTTGTTAACTGTATTGATAAGTCCTTATGAACTGTTATCATTTTTTCAAATAGCTTTTTCCTGAATAGAATTAGAGGATGCCAAAGATTGGAAGTTGATGTATTTAAATGGTTACATTCCAGTTTCCAATCTATGGTGTTAAAACTGGGTTTGTTTAATGTTACTGTTGTGCATATTTCCTGATGATTTAATTTCCTACTTGTCATATCCCTGTTATTTAAGTCCTTTAAATCCAAATATAGGTTTACATGTTAACTTGATGTGCACTGTGAATGAGGTTTTGGAAAAAAACTGAGAATAGTTCTTTTAGCTGTTTTTTTGAGTATGTTCTCCTTATTCCAAAACTAGAGATTTGAGGATGACTCAAAACCTGAGATTTGAGGGAATTCAACCTGGGTTTACACACATTCCTTTCACTGATTGTATTTCCTGTATAACCTCACACACACACACTTTCCTTTGGCACACACTGTCCTCTTTTTCATTGTTTGATTGTCTGCATATATATGTTTTCCTATAGCCACACACATCACCTTGTTAACTGTCCACAAGTACACACTACACACACTTCTTCACTGATTTAATTTCCTGTCCAATATCTTCCTGTGAACACTCACACACACACCATCTCTCCTATTCCCTGTTTTACTCCTGTACACATGTTTCTCTCTTCTTTACTGTAAATTCCTGCATATTGTTTCACAACACACACTCTTGACACACACTATTTTTTCCTGTGAGCACTTACACTCTTTTCCTCCCTCTCATTCACTGCTTAGTGTTTCTGCCCATGTATATGTGATCACTGGTTGATATAGCATACACACACAGCTACACATACACACATTTACTCATGTCCCTATATAACTACCTAATGCACAGCCCCTATATGTGACTATATGCATATGTAAATCAATGTATTATATACATGTAAATTAATATGTGCGTTGTGATAGGTATGTCCCTATATAGATGTATATGGTTTTATGTAGATGGTTACATATGGTGTATGGAGGGATACCATGATAGTAGGCCATGGGGTTGTATGGGTGCAAGTTCATATTTGTGCCATTGTGTATACTTAGATGTTACTAGATATAGGCAATGTATGCACTTGTGATGGGAATAGGCCTAGGTAGTTGGTATAGCTTGGTAAGCCTAGATAGGGCATGTACAGCATTATCAGACTTAGTATAGCCTAGTTTAGACAAGGTTGACCTAGTTTGACTTCTAGGGTTGACCAGAGTTGACCAAGAGTTGACTTTGGCCTAGATTGACCTAGAATAATGTAGAATGCATAGTAGGACTCCATTTCACTATTCTGGACTTGTTGTGACTTGTGCTGTTCTGATTAGGAGCCAGACACCACTCCTTTCTTGAGATGTTATCCTTCGGGAGCATCGGGTACTACATGTTCTGTGCGTTTCACTTACATGGCGTATCACTATGCTTCATTGGTTCTCTGATCACTTACGACATATACTCTTATGATCGTAGAGTCTTCCTAGAATCCTTATCCCATTTATGGGACTACTATGTATCACCTTCGGGGTCTATCACCTTCGGGGTCTACTACCCTTCGGGGGCTGTTACATAGCATCATATAACATAACCTGGCTGGGTCCTTGTGTATTGATTGAGGATACGGGAGAGTAGAAATGGACATGTGAATAATACCCAAGTAGTATCTTATCAGAATCTCTTCCTTAGTGTCTTATCAGAATCTCCTATGCCATTTACATGTCTATATTGTACTCTGACTCACTAGTCACATGATAGTTCTCTATTTATAGTAGATATTCTCTTACAGCTTTCTCTCTCTGTTTTATATACTGCACTTCTTTCAGTACTTGTATCTTACTTTACTGCATGATTATATCTTCTAACCTGCTATGATCTGTTGAGATGTACTGTACTCGCTCCTGTCCTGACTGGACCTGTTGAAAATATTACAGAGGACGAGGAGGAGGCTTGCCTGGACACTTACTACGGGGCAGCCTTAGATGACACCTGCGAGTTGGACCCTCAGGAGGACCCAGCTCTAGCTGAGGAGATCACCCCGATTGCCTAGACTAGACTAGTTAGGCTTATCTTACTTTATGCAGTCTTGAGACATGTCTTAGTTAGATTTTATTTGGAGTTATGAGTTGTATATATTCTTTCATCTGAGACCTTGTACTGTTGGATATTGCTGGGATTATCTTAGATTACTATTATTTCATCTATTTACTTCCTTGAGTTCTATTCCATTTCGTGCTATCTCTTCCTTAGTTGTGATTGAGTTTTACTGTTATGTCACCCCCATTCGGGGAGTATAAACTATTTAGATATATATTGTTAGATGTATGTTGACCTAGGACAGCACTCTACCGCCGACACAGCGGCGTAGGCTGGGCGTTGTTACGTTCTCGTACCCTTACAGTGGGTGCGGGTCGTGACACATTTTTAGTGGTGGCCCATGCAGGTCAAGACTAGAAGCGTAGTGGTACTCGAACTAGAGTATCGTTGCAGCCTGCTATAGGATATATGACATTAATTTTAAGATACTCAATCACTTTAGGAAAATTTCTTTTATTGCCATCTAAATCTTTTTGTCAGCTGATCCTTTGAATTATAATTGTCCGCCTTTGTTATTTCGCTTCTTTCTCAGAAATTGATACTCTTGTTTGTCTATCCTCAGGATGGTAGAGACTCGATCGCAGCGTGCCGTCCATGAGGATGCTATAGAGGGGACTGCTACCTCTCAACCAGTATGGCGAGGCCAGGGGACTGCAGCTCCTGCCACCTCAGCTCGTATTGAGACCTCGACAGTAGCAGCAGGGGGTATGCATCCACCGACTCGGAGGCAGGACCCGGTCATTCCAGAGGATCCCTTCCAGCCTCCATCGCCTCCAGGACATGTGGATGCAGCTCAGATATTTACGTATTTCCAGCAGTTCATGGACCGACAGCAGGCTCGGCAGGACAGAGGTATGGAGTTGGCCGTCACGACAGCCGCAGCTCGACCAGTGGTGCAGCAGCCGAGGATACCGGGGATCGAGCAGTTTCAGAAGATGAGCCCCAGAGACTTCCTGGGGACAGAGGGGATCTTATATGCCGATGAGTGGATCGAGCATATAGAGGAGATCTTCCGCTTAGCCAGGATTCCAGCAGACCTTCAGATCGAGGTCGCAGCTAGCCGGATGCGAGATCTTGCTCGCACCTGGTATCAGTCAGACCCCAGGGTGGGGGTACCGGGGCAGACTTGGGAGCAGTTCAGGGGCTTCTTCAAGAAGAAGTTCTTCTGAGATTCAGCAGTCAGAGCCTTAGAGTCGCAGTTTGAGAGCTTGGTCCAGGGGAGCCTCTCAGTAGAGGAGTATGCTGGAGAGTTTGGTCATCTCGACAGGTTCATGGAGGGCTTGAGCGAGACGGCGAAGGCCCAGAGGTTTCGGAAGGGTCTGATCAAGGAGGTCCAGTCCCTGACCAAGGGCAGCAGAGATGCTAAGTTCGAGGAGATCTTGACGGGGGCCCTGTTGGCTGAGGATGATCTTGAGCTTAGGCTCAAGAGGGGGAGGGACCCAGTTGGAGGCAGCAGCAGCGGGGACCAGGCCAAGAGGCCCCACTTTCAGCATCAGCAGCTGAGGCAGTTTCAACCGCAGCTGATCCAGCAGAGGCCAGTTCAGCAGCAGCAGCCGAGACAGCACCAGCAGGGTCAGAGACAGGGAGCCACTTGTGCCTACTGCAAGAAGCCTGGGCACGTCTTCAATGAGTGTCGAAAGAGGCTAGGCCTGTGCCTATTGTGTGGTTCAGCAGACCACCAGATGAGGGAGTGCCGCATAGCACGAACAGGCCCAGGAGGAGGAGCCAGAGCTCCAGCAGGCCAGCAGAGGGGACCAGCCCTGCCGATACAGCAGCAGAGGTTCATCCAGCACCAGCAGCAGGCCAGGGGAGGCCAGCAGGGGTAAGCTTTCGCCATGGCAGCTGGAGAGGCAGAGGTGACTGGAGAGCTGATTGCAGGTTCGATTCTTCTTGACTCCAGTCCAGCATTTGCCTTATTCGATTCCGGTGCTTCGCATAGCTTCATTTCAGTATCTTTTGCGATTAGACACGGTATCATAGCTGAATCGTTGTCTAGGACTTACAAGATCACGATCGGGGGTGGTATTATCCTCGTGAGTAATATTTGTAAGGGTCGGAGAGTAGTTTTGGGAGGCCGTGAGTTGGAGGTGAGCCTGCTCGTAATGCCATTGCCGAAGTACGATATAGTACTAGGCATGGATTGGTTGAGCAGGCACAACGCCAGCATTAATTGTAGAGGGGGTAGAGTTCTCTTCATAGCGCCGGGGGAGCCAGAGTTCGAGTACTCCAGACGTCAGGCAGAGCAGCGGAGTCTTCTGTGGAGTCTCGGTCGAGGAGCAGGCGATTCCACACCCCTTGATAGCAGATTATATGGATGTTTTTCCAGAGGAGTTACCGGGACTGCCACCAGACAGGGACATAGAGTTCTCGTTAGACTTGGTTCCAGGAGCGGAACCCATCTCTCAGCATGTCTATCGGGTGAACAACAGCGAGCTGGTGGAGCTGAAGAAGCAGGTGGATGAGCTACAGGACAAGGGCTTCATCCGCTCGAGTTCGTCGCCATGGGGTGCACCAGTGTTGTTTGTGCCGAAGAAGGATGGGTCAGTACGCATGTGTATTGACTATAGGACACTCAACAACCTCACGATCAAGAACAATTATCTACTGCCGCGGATCGATGATCTATTTGACCAGTTGAGCGGAGCTCGGGTATTTTCTAAGATTGATCTGAGGTCGGGATATCACCAGGTGAAGGTGAAGGGGGAGGATATTCCCAAGACCGCTTTCAGGATGTGGTATGGACAGTTCGAGTTTTTGGTTATGCCGTTTGGGCTAACCAATGCACCAGCAGTGTTTATGAACCTTATGAATAAGGTGTTCCATCAGTACCTGGATCAGTTTTTGGTATGTTCATAGATGATATTTTGGTATATTCCAAGACTGAGGAGGAGCACGAGAAGCATTTGAGGATCGTGCTGGAGACTCTCAGGAGGGAGCAGCTTTATGGGAAGCTCTCCAAGTGTGAGTTCTTCTTGGATCGGGTGGACTTCTTGGGGCATGTGGTGACTGGAGATGGTATCTCAGTTGACCCCAAAAAGATTGTAGCAGTTGAGGCATGGGCCGCACCGACTTCAGTTGCAGAGATCAGGAGTTTCCTGGGGCTGGCAGCATATTACCGAAGATTTGTGCAGGATTTCTCCCGGGTTGCAGAGCCGTTGACACGGTTGACCCGGAAGGATACTGAGTATGTATGGTCAGAGGAGTGTCAGGCAGCTTTTGATGAGTTGAAGAAGCGGCTGACGACAGCTCCGATTCTGACGTTGCCTTCAGGATCAGGTGGATTCACTATTTATAGTGATGCTTCAAGGAAGGGACTGGGTTGTGTGTTGCAGCAGCACGGGAAGGTGATTGCCTATGCTTCCAGGCAGTTATGTCCCCATGAGAAGAACTACCCTACCCACGACCTGGAGCTGGCAGCAGCGATTTTTGCATTGAAGCTGTGGAAGTATTATCTATATGGTGAGAGGGTGGATATCTTCACAGATCACAAGAGTTTAAAGTATGTGTTCACTCAGAAGGAGTTGAACATGAGACAGCGCAGATGGTTGGAGTTGATGAAGGACTTCGATATTGCACTGCAGTATCATCCAGGGAAGGCCAACGTGGTTGCCGATGCCTTGAGTAGGTATCCGACAGCCATGTGTTTGACCATGGATCGACATTTGCTTGCCGACTTGGAGAGCCTTGGGATTGAGGTGATCGTGCCCGGAGTACAGATGCAGCTATGGGGGATGCAGATTCAGTCGGACTTGATAGACAGGATCAAGGCGGCCCAGTTCGAGGATGTGGCCCTGCAGAGTATCAGAGAGCAGATCAGTATAGGAGTGGGGGATGCTGAATTTTTACTTGCAGAGGATGGTGCCTTGAGGCACGGGTCCAGATTATGTGTGCCTAGCGGAGAGCTCAGAGAGCAGGTTATGCAGGAGGCCCACAGATCTCAGTACTCTATACACCCGGGTGCCAACAAGATGTACCGAGATCTGCGGGAGCATGTATGATGGTCAGGAATGAAGCGGGAGGTAATCCACTTCGTAGCTAGGTGCTTGGTCTGTCAGCAGGTCAAGGCAGAGAGACAGAGGCCCGATGGATTATTGCAGCCGCTGCCCATTCCCGAGTGGAAATGGGAGTATATTACGATGGACTTCATTTCAGGATTGCCGCGTACTCCAGGAAGGAAAGACGCGATTTGGGTCATCGTTGATAGGTTGACCAAATCGGCCCACTTCTTGCCATTCCAGGTGGGTACGTCTACAGAGAGGCTGGCGGAGATGTATATGCGGCAGATAGTCAGGATCCACGGAGTTCCGGTCAGCATCATCTCAGATCGGGATAGCCATTTTACTTCCTATTTCTGGAGGAGTCTGCAGACCAGCTTGGGCACTCAGCTCAAGTTTAGTACTGTATACCACCCCAGACGGACGGACAGTCAGAGCGGACTATTCAGACCCTTGAGGATATGCTGCGGACGTGCGTCCTGGACTTTGGAGGTTCCTGGGAGGATCATCTTCATTTGGTAGAGTTTGCTTACAACAACAGTTTTTAGGTCAGCTTTGAGATGTCACCGTTTGAGGCTCTGTACGGGTGTAGGTGCGGAACACCCTTATCCTGGGATGATGTTGGTGAGCGAGCTTTGCTGGGGCCAGAGATGGTTGTTGATGCAGCCGAGAAGGTGAATCTCATCAGGGACAGACTTCGCGTGGCACAGGACAGACATCGGCACTGGGCCGATTGCCACCGGAGGCCCTTGGAGTTTGAGGTACAGATTAGAGTAGGATTAGATTTAGGTTGTTTGTTTGTGATTTTGATCATGTTTGTTTATTATAATTAATTGAGACCTTGCTTGTGTTTAGGTCGGAGACCAGGTTTTCTTGAGGATATCTCCGACTTGTGGTACGATACGTTTTGGTGGAGGCGGGAAGCTTAGCCCGCGCTTCATCGGCCCTTTCGTTATCAGCGGAAGAGTCGGTGACGTGGCTTACAGGCTAGACTTGCCGCCTGTACTTGTGGGGGTCCACAACGTATTTCATGTATCACAGTTGAGACGGTACGTGGCTGACCCTAGCCATGTGCTCGATCATTCGGAGATTGAGGTGGGTCCTTCTCTCGGCTATCCAGAACAGCCAGTGGAGGTGTTGGATCGACGGGAGAAGGTCCTGAGGAACCAGGTGATACCTTTGGTACGCGTCGTATGGAGGCATCATTCTCCAAAAGAGTCTACCTGGGAGCGGGAGGATGAGATGTGCGAGCGCTACCCTTATCTTTTTGGACCGTGAGGTATGCTTTCTATCCTTCTCAGCAGTTGCATTTCGCCTTTCAATTTTGAGGACGAAATTCTTTTAAGGAGGGTAGATTTGTCACTACCACATTTCTAGTTTGAGGGTAAATTTGTCATTTTTGGGGTAATTTAAATTTATTAGTATTAATTAGAATTTATGGGAATTTTTAGGAATTATTTTGGAATTGTTTGGACTAGTTTGATTTTTGACTAGTATTGACCCTTGTAGACCAACCTAGGAGCTAACCCTAGTTAGTTGGGCTTGGTTAGGTCAAGTGACTCTAGTCTAACCTAGTATGACCTAAGTTAGTGATTTCTAGTTCATTAGAATTAGTTTGGGGTAATTTGGGATTAGATTGGTTAAGTTATGACTTGTGAAGTCATAAGCCATGATTATGACTTAAACCTTAGAAGACTCAACCTAAGCTAGCCAACCTAACCCTAGCCCTAGCCTTGGCCGGCCACTAGGCAGCCCCCCCCATATAATCCCTCCTAGAATTTAGGGCTGGCCTCTTTTAGGGTTCATCCAAAAGTTCTAAGGAAAGAGGTGAGTTCCATCTTCCAAAATTCATTAAAAATCTAATTTAAATCCTTTCTTCCCTAAACCAATTTCATTAGGACCTAAAATCAATGCTCTTGCTGTTGGTATTGGTTATTTGTAGGAAAACAACAATTTGTGAGAGTTTGGGTGGCTTGAGGAATCTCTCCATTTAGTTTTTTGTGAAGGCTTGTTCATCAATAGGTATAACTTCCTATACTCCATTTAAATCATGTTTAAAACCATTTTAGGAAGGCCCTAGCCATACCCTAACTGTAGGATAGGCTAACCCTAGGTTTTGAATTCGTTTCGTATCCGTATCGGACACATATCAGTGGGTTGATAGGGTGTTCGACGAAATGTCCCAAAGGACACTTCGTTCAGATTTCAGGGAAGTTTTTGAATAGGAATCTAGTCCTAGGGTCTGCTTAGAGGATTCGAGTGTCGTATTGTGATTCCTGTGTCATGTCGAGTCGTGGTCGACACGTGCACACGCGGGTTCGTGGCGCGCGTACGAGCACTGTAGCTCCCCTGCTACCAGCGTGCTCGTGCGGGCTGCACAGGACACGAGAGCACGTGATATTTGATACTGAGCAAGGGGCAGTGTCTGTCATGACACTCCCCAAGCCTCGTGTCAGTTGGTGTCGTATCGGACACGAAATCTCGTGTGCATGGGAAAGGCCTGTGTGTTGTAGTGCATTGGTTTCTATTGCTGTTTCGATTTGATTTCTCATGGTTTAATTCGTGTTTAGCTTGTTAATTATGATCCTAAAATATTGTATAGTGTATATAGAATGGTTTACATGTTTTAAGTTGGGTTTTTATGTGGAATATTGGTTTTGAATGGGTGATTGGGATTGTTTTCCTGACACAATGAAATCCCAGTGTTTCCAACCTATTTAAATCCCATGTTCTGTTATGATTTCAGTTAATTTTACTTTCCACATATCATAATAGATGTTAGCTCAGTTGTTACATTTGAATATGGGTTTTGGTTGTGAAATGAGGCATTGGCTATTGGGATGTTCGAATGAGTTAATAACAAAGGTTGCAATTTCCTTCACTTTGTTAACTGTATTGATAAGTCCTTATGAACTGTTATCATCTTTTCAAATGGCTTTTTCCGGAATAGAATTAGAGGTTGCCAGAGATTGGAAGTTGATGTATTTAAATGGTTACATTCCAGTTTCCAATCTATGGTGTTAAAACTGGGTTTGTTTAATGTTACTGTTGTGTATATTTCCTGATGATTTGATTTCCTACTTGTCATATCCCTGTTATTTAAGTCCTTTAAATCCAAATATAGGTTTACATGTTAACTTGATGTGCACTGTGAATGAGGTTTTGTGAAAAAACTGAGAATAGTTCTTTTAGCTGTTTTTTTGAGTATGTTCTCCTTATTTCAAAACCTGAGATTTGAGGGTGATTCAAAATCTGAGATTTGAGGGAATTCAACCTGGGTTTACACACATTCCTTTCACTGATTGTATTTCCTGTATAACCTCACACACACACACTTTCCTTTGGCATACACTGTCCTCTTTTTTATTGTTTGATTGTCTGCATATATATGTTTTCCTGTAGCCACACACATCACCTTGTTAACTGTCCACAAGTACACACTACACACACTTCTTCACTGATTTAATTTCCTGTCCAATATCTTCCTGTGAACGCTCACACACACACCATCTCTCCTATTTCCTGCTTTACTCCTGTACACATGTTTCTCTCTTTTTTACTGTAAATTCCTGCACATTGTTTCACAACACACACTCTTGACACACACTGTTTTTCCTGTGAGCACTTACACTCTTTTCCCCCCTCTCATTTACTGCTTAGTGTTCCTGCCCATGTATATGTGATCACTGGTTGATATAGCACACACACACAGCTACACATACACACATTTACTCATGTCCCTATATGCCTACCTAATGCACAGCCCCTATATGTGACTATATGTATATGTAAAGTATTATATACATGTAAATTAATATGTGCATTGTGATGGGTATGTCCCTATATAGATGTATATGGTTTTATGTAGATGGTTATATTTGGTGTATGGGGGGATACCATGATAGTAGGCCATGGGGTTGTATGGGTGCAAGTTCATATTTGTGCCATTGTGTATACTTGGATGTTACTAGATATAGGCAATGTATGCACTTGTGATGGGAATAGGCCTAGGTAGTTGGTATAGCTTGGTAAGCCTAGATAGGGCTTGTACAGCATTATCAGACTTAGTATAGCCTAGTTTAGACAAGGTTGACCTAGTTTGACTTCTAGGGTTGACCAGAGTTGACCAAGAGTTGACTTTGGCCTAGATTGACCTAGAATCATGTAGAATGCATAGTAGAACTCCATTTCACTATTCTGGACTTGTTGTGACTTGTGCTGTTCTGATTAGGAGCCAGACACCACTCCTTGGACAGTACGTTTCATATTGGACACTCAGATACAGGTGAGTACATTCTCTGATCATTTCATATCCTGTTTAGAATTATTTCCTGCAGTAGATTACTTTACTTGTACTGTCACGATGGTCACACGGATTGGTACTATATGGATCCTTTCTTAAGATGTTATCCTTCGGGAGCATCGGGTACTACATGTTCTGTGTGTTTCACTTACATAGCGTATCACTATGCTTCATTGGTTCTCTGATCACTTACGACATATACTCTTATGATCGTAGAATCTTCCTAGAATCCTTATCCCATTTATGGGACTACTTTGTATCACCTTCGGGGTCTATCACCTCGGGGTCTATCACCTTCGGGGTCTACTACCCTTCGGGGGCTGTTACATAGCATCATATAACATTACCTGGCTGGATCCTTGTGTATTGATTGGGGGTACGGGCGAGTAGAAATAGACATGTGAATAATACCCAAGTAGTATCTTATCAGAATCTCTTCCTTAGTGTCTTATCAGAATCTCCTATGCCATTTACATGTCTATATTGTACTCTGACTCACTAGTCACATGATAGTTCTCTATTTATAGTAGATATTCTCTTACAGCTTTCTCTCTCTGTTTACATACTGTACTTCTTTCAGTACTTGTATCTTACTTTACTGCATGATTATATCTTCTAACCTGCTATGATCTGTTGAGATGTACTGTACTCGCTCCTGTCCTGACTGGACCTGTTAAAAATATTACAGAGGACGAGAAGGAGGCTTGCCTGGACACTTACTACGGGGCAGCCTTAGATGACACCTGCGAGCTGGACCCTCAGGAGGACCCAGCTCTAGCTGAGGAGATCACCACGATTGCCTAGACTAGACTAGTTAGGCTTACCTTACTTTATGCAGTCTTGAGACATGTCTTAGTTATATTTTATTTGGAGTTATGAGTTGTATATATTCTTTCATCTGAGACCTTGTACTGTTGGATATTGTTGGGATTATCTTAGACTACTGTTATTTCATCTATTTACTTCTTTGAGTTCTATTCCATTTCGTGCTATCTCTTCCTTAGTTGTGATTGAGTTTTACTGTTATGTCACCCCCATTCGGGGAGTATAAACTGGTTAGATATATATTGTTAGATGTATGTTGACCTAGGACAGCGCTCTACCACCAACACTGCGGCGTAGGCTGGGCGTTGTTACGTTCTCGTACCCTCACAGTGGGTGCGGGTTGTGACAGCAGCTACTGTGCAACGGCCGGGAACGACCCTATGGGCGCGTTCAGGCATCGCTGCCGGTGCCACAGCCGCCGTGGTCGGCGTGGCCGACCCTCCGTTGGACGGGCGCACTCCGGCGAGCAGTCCCCTGGCGGCCACCGTCCTCCGGGACGCGCCGTCAAGGCGATTCGTGCGTTTTGCACGAAGTCCCGTCGTGACGCACGCGGAATCAAGTTCATTTTGGCGCTCCGTCGCAGCGACTTCGCACGAATTTCCCCAAAAATTTGACCGTTGGATCGACAATTTCTTTACTCCGTCACAATCTCGGTATATCCACCTTCACTCCTGTCAATTTTCATCCGTTGATTTTGTCGTTTGATACATCAAAATCGGCCACCAAGTTGACCGTTTAAATTGTATTAATTTTGGACAGTTTCGCGGGGTCAACTTCGTCAGCTTGTATCTCCTCCACAGCAGCTCCATTTGGCGTGCTACCAGTTCCTGTACGAAGCTGGTATAACCCTCTTGCTACCCCTCCATTTTTGTTTCATTGTGAGCTTGTTTGATTGGTTGAAATCGACGCCAAAGTTGGCCGTCCGAATTCGTAATTTCCAACTTGTAAAATTCCTTTTTTGATCACGGGACTCCATATTTCATTTCTGACACCACCATTAGGCTTGTGACGTCGTTCTGGCATGTTTTTATATAAAATTTGTTAGATTTGGAGAACGTGGGACCTGGCACATTTTTCGGTGCAAAGTGGGTCCTACATTCTGGGTCAACGGGACTTTTTGACGCCGGCTCATCGGAATCCAATTCTGGATATACCGTTGAGTTCGTATCGTCATTCTGGACTCGTTGACATATAATTTGCTAGATTTTGGTGGACATTGGATCGGACACGCATTTCGGTGCAAGTCGGATACCAATATCCGGGTCAACGGGTCATTTTGAGATCGGCTCATAGGAATCCAATTCCGGATATACCATTGAGTTCGTATCGACATTCTGGACTCGTTGACATATAGTTTGCTGAATTTCAAGAACTTTGGCTCCGGCACGCATTTTCGTGCAAACCGGAATTCCAAGTTTTGGTCAACGGACCAAATTGAGATCGGGTCAACGGAATCCAATTCTGGAGATACCGTTGGGTTCGTATCGTCATTTTGATTCGTGGACATATAATTTGTTATATTTTATAGACTTATTTTTTTGTACGTTTTTCGGTACAAAACGGCTCCGACACGGACACCATTTTGACCCGAAATTACCTTTTTGCCCTTGTATCCAAATTGGACTGATGAGTAGGCTATCCTAGCTAATTTGACCATTCTGGACACGTTGGCAATGTTTATTTCATCGTCCGACAATGTTGTTGATAGTTTCTCTGAGTTTAACCTTTTTTTAAATAATTAATAATTAATTCTTATAATGTTCGTATTTCGGGATTAGTACAACGAAACTGAGCTCAGTCAATTCCAGTGATCTCACATCGCTGAAATTGACAAGATGGACACGTGGATCACTATAATAAGATTATCAACTTTACCGTTGATCATCTCATCTCGATTTGCGTGTCGTAAATTTCGACGTATGAATAACGAAGTGCACTTTATATCTTTAATAATTAGACTAGAATTGACCCTGATTGACAAAAGTTGACCAGTTGACCCAAAGTCAACTGTAAGTCAACACTTGACCTAGTTTGACTAGATTATTGGCCGGAGTCGACCTAGAGTTGTTTTGACTTGGAAGAACCTAGGATAATGTAGATTGATTATAGAGATTCATTTATTACAACTTGAACACCTTGTAACCGGTGTTGCTTTAAATAAGACTCTGTTGCTTCAGTTGGACCCCCTATACTTATCAGCTGTTCGGGTTATCAGGCGAGTACATTCTCTGATCATTTCATATCCTGCTTAGAATTATATTCCTGCTTTAGATTACTATACTTGATGCTGTCATGAAATTATCACGGATTAGTACTATATGGATCTCTTCATGCGATGTTATCCCCCTCGGGAGCATCGGGTACATTGTGTCATGTGCGTTTCACTTTCATCATGTACTCCTGTGCTTTCACCATACATGTACACTCTTGTGAATCTTGTACTCTCATGTTCACAGAGCCCTCATGTATACTATCATGTGCACCCTTTCATGGGCCCCCATGTGATATCATGTACAATAACATAACCTGTTTAGATCCTTGTGTATTGATTGGGGAAACGGGAGAGTGCTAGTAGTCCTGTGAACAATTCTATAGTAGTGTAGATCATGTGCAACTCTTTAGTATAGATCATGTACAAATCTGTCCTGTTCACATGTGCTATCCTGTACTCTACATCACTAGTCACTGTTAGTTCTCTATTTATAGTAGATATTTCTATTACAGTTCTCTCTCCCTGTTTACATACTGTATTTCTTCAGATCCTGTATCTTACTTTACTGTATGATTATATTTTCTAACCTGCTATGATTTGTTGAGATGTATTGTGCTCGCTCCTGTCCTGACTGGACCTGTTGATAAATTTTACAGATAGCCTGGGATTGACTGCTAGCCTAGAGGAGACACAGTAGAGGTTGTTTAGATAGTTTTTCCATTGTCTGGAGTTGTATTATTTTATGGATTACTGTATTTTTGAGATTTGAGATGTATTTCTAGGTTTGTGTATCTTAGACACTTAGATTTCTCTATGTTGTATCTCTTTTGGATTTCATGTTTTATCTATCCTTATCATGCTCTACCTTAGATGTGATTGAGACTGTATCTGCTATGTCACCCCCATTCGTGGAGTATAAACTGTTTATCCTTATACTGCTAGATGCATGAGACCTAGGACAGCGTTCTACCGCCGACACTGCGACGTAGGCTGTGCGTTGTTACGTTCTCGTGCCCTTACTCTAGGGTGCGGGTCGTGACACGTTGTGAGGATCCCATGTTCGCTTGCACCGAATGTCATGACCGATTTTCATGTCCAATCATTACCACCACCAGAGTACTCGCTTTTATTATGTGAATTTTTAATTGTATATTATCAGACATATGATGTCATTTATGTATATATATTTGTATTTTCTCACGTATTGAATATTTGTTATGGGTATGTATTTGTATTATCAGTAACAGTTTCTTCTGTTCCTGAGTTTCCAATGAGCATTTTGTGCTGTTGAAGGTTCGATTGGACGTGAATTTTACAACGAGTTACAAGGTGTCTATTATATTATGTTTTATTATAATTTTGGGTTTCAAACGAGTTTTTGTGTTGCTGAAGGTCTGATTGGACATAAGTTCAACCGCGGGTTTGCATTGGGTGTGAAATATTATAATTATATGTATGCATAAAATTTAACATATTTTGAACTTTCTTTTAATTTTAATACAGTTAGCGATGAATTAGCAATGAATAGACGACATACGTCAATGGAGAAGCGACACATTGGCACACCGCCATTCCATCTCTCATAAACTTAAAATAGCATATCAGAGACAGGGACGTCGCCTAGTCGCCACCACCTTGTCGCCACGAGCCTCGAGCGTCGTTGCCGATTAGTCGGCTTCTGTAAAAAAAAAATGTTGTTGTTAGGTCGTCGGACCCTCGCCAAGTAAAAGCATGCCGCTTTTGTGTCGCTACTTCATCGGTACATGTTCGTCGTTAAGCTGCCGGTGGGTAGTCGTACCGACAACGACTTGACGACGCATCTTTGACAACGGTGAGGTCCTTGCCGACGTGTACGATCCATGATCCGTCGCTATATAGTAATAACGATAGAAAAGCAGCACGTTTGGTTGTTGCTATATACTTTCACTTCTTTTTTTTGTAGGGACCTTCCTCTTTGTCTCTTGGCCATTCTACTGAGTTGCTGAAATCTTCACTGCATTAGGTATACTCTCTATACGATAGCAGCAGGTCTGATTTACCTCGTCTCTACATATATTAAAGCCCAAAATGGGATCAACCAGCTGTAAGTGAAGTGAAGGGAAGGGATATCCTTCCTCCACCACCCACACACCCTGACAAGTCAGGTAACAACAACCATCGTTGTCTTCCTTATCCCCTGGCCTGCTAGCATTCAAAGCCTTGTCGGATCCCACATACGAATTTTAATTTGGTTAAAACTAGGATTTTCTTTTCTTTTCTTTTGGATGCTGTTACTTGTCCGCGGTATGTGACCGCAGACGTGTCCGCAAGTCACGTATCAGCGTCTCATTAGTAAAATTTTCGAAGATGACCCAAGTAAATAGAAAAAGGACCAATAAAATTTTGCCACTTGGTCCTACGGTTATAGACTGCAAACAAAATATTATTTTCCTCCCCTTTTGTTTTTGTTACACCATACCTACTCCATTCATGTAACTGCAAACTATACAAGTATACTGGCAAATGTTAGAATGTAATTTTCTCAGCCGCATTATCTGTGGATCTCTTTGTATAGTTGTAGGTGGCGGTGAAAATGAGTGCTCACGGGATGCTTGGGATTCCAATCCCTCCTATTTATTCCCACACTTTGATTTCTCTTCCAATTGTCCCCTTTCTCATTAATACACCAATATGTACTCTCTCTCTCTCTACAATTTCTCTGGTTGCATCCATGCCTGCCCTTTCCGGTAGGGAATACTAAACAAGGACAACTGGTCTTCTTCTTCCTGGCTTTTCCAGAGACTTATTTCAGTGGGAAATTTAGCTAAACCTACTGGAGAGGTTAAGTCAAACTAGTTTCAGAAACAAGCAAGTAAAACATGGTTTTAGATGTGTACTTACACACGACCAGTCCACCTGTTTAGGTTGTTCTACCCAAAGCTAGTTTTGGTTAATCCTTGAGCTATATTTTAAGTTGATACTGAAAGGTCACCTGCGACTCCGATCTCTTAAGAGGTCATGCTAAATCTCAAGAATGTTCCAAATAGAGGGGCTTGTCAAAGTCCGAAATCTTACGTGGCTTACCATGCACTTACCCCTCTCTCTCTCTTAATAATTTTCTAAAACAAATTATATATATATATATATATATATATTTTTCTAAAACAAATTATATATATATATATATATATATATATATATATATATATATATATATATATATATATATAAAATTTATATATTTATATATTTATATATTTATAATTTTCTTTATATATATATATATATATATATATATATATATATATATATATATATTTGTGTGTGTGTGCTCTTGCTCCTTGACATGAAGAGAGCTTGCTCTCAACATGCTTTGTAAAGTTTAGTTCCACATTGGAAAAGCACCATGAGTTATCTCAACATATATATGAGTATGTGTTGTTGCGATATGCACATGGGGTGGTGACCCTAAGGAGGGAACCATGTGGGTGATTTTACTAAGAGGAAAATGATTAATTCCAACAAGGACATAAGTTAATTTTTGTTGTACGGGCTCGGACTCGACACGGACTCCAGGTTGTCTTGTGCATGCACGGGAGTGTTCGGGGGAAAGACGTGGGCTAGCACTCGACTATGTTGATTGTGGGATGATGTAAAATATCAAACTCTATTTTAGAGTACTGGTGTTTTAGTCCCACATCGGATATGAGAGATGGTGAGGCCTCACTCCATTCTATAAATAGAGCCCCATTGCCTCCTTTCTAAGATGCACCAAAGAAGAGAGTTAAGGGAGTCCGTAAAGTTCAGGAAGTCCGTTCAAGTCATAAATATTGACTGACGAGCGTTCCAGAAGTTCTCTTGAACTTGCTGGTTCCTGGAAGCGGATCGTATAGAGGCGAATCTTGCTTTGAGCAACGGTGTTTTTACACCCCAGCAGAATTAATCCTCCTCTTCTTCTTCTTCTGTTTCTCTGTAACTCGTTCTTCAGGTTTTAAGGCACCTACTGAGTAGGGAGGCCTAACTTTGTTCTTGAGATCTATCTCATTTGCGGCACCTACTGTGTAGGCTTGCTAAACTCCTCATTTGTGGCACCGACTGTGTAGGCTTACTAAACTCCTCATTTGTGGCACCAACTGTGTAGGCTTGCTGAACTCCTGTTTTCCATCTAAATCCATGTCTCGGGACTAACAATCTCAAAGCAAGATTAGTACGATTGAAAACATTAATGCTTCACTCCACCAAACGGACTACTACAAGTTGGAAAAGTTTGATGGAGAGCATTATCAAGTCTGGAAGAGGAAGGTCTTTCTCACCCTTCAACTCTGAGACGTTGATCACGTGCTCTTTGACGAGGAACCTACTATTCCAGATACTGGGTCTGTTGCCGCTATAACTGTGGCTACTAAACTTCAGGCCAAATGAAGAAGGAAGAAAAGCATTTGTAGGCTTCTGATCCTAAATGCTTGGAGGATTCCCTGGCAGAATCCTACTCAAAGAAGGATAGTGCCAGAGAATTATGAGAGTCTGTGGAAAAGCTGTACGAGGAAGACAAAAATAGGAGCAAGATATTTTTCGTTGAAAAATATCACAAGTGGCTCTTTGAAGACGAGAAGGCGATGCTTCCTCAAGTGAAGGAGTTTCTGAAACTTTATCAGAAATTGGACGACGAAAAGATGCCCCTCGTCGACAAGTTTGTCATTGGAGGGATCGTCTCGAAACTTTCTACTAGATGGAATACGTTCTATGCAAGAATGCATCGAAAGAAACTCGAGATCAGTCTGGAAGATCTCTTGCAAGAAATCCACGTTGAGAACGAGATGCATTCTCAACAGAAGATGGACGCTTTGTCCAAACAATTGGTCGAGGCCAATCTGGTGCAGACGAGAGACTCCAAGGGGAAGCAGGCGGCTTCTCACCATAAGAAAGACTCCACTATCTGAAAGTGAAGGGACCGTCTTTCAAACAGAAGAAGCCCAAGTCCAATGTGACTTGTTTTAACTATAGCAAGAAGGGCCACTATAAGAGTGAATGTAGATCTAAGCCCGAGCAGTCACAGCAAGGTGAGCCTAATAAGGTTTCATTGATTACTGACGGTATTTCTATAATTGCTCAGGTCACTTCGACGGGGGCTGACTCTGACTAGTGGATAGACACTGGTGTCACCTGCCATGTCTGCTCAAGCAAGAAATGGTTCACCACATACTAACAAACCTCTAAGAAGGTGATGGTGGCGAACCAGGCACAAGCTGAAGTTCAAGGGATCGGGATGGTGGAGCTGAAGCTGACATCCGAGAAAATTCTGACGCTTCAAGGTGTGAATCATGTTCCCGTGATTGCCAAAAACCTGATCTCTGGAGGCCTGCTCTGTAAAGCAGGCCTAAGGATGGACATCAATGCTGGCCAGATGGTGATGTCCCTGAAAGGAATGTACTTCGGAAAAGCTTTCTATACCGAAGGAATGTTTAAACTCTAGCTTGTAACCCAGTCAGAGAACATTAATGCAATTTCCAATTCTGCTTATACTCTTGAGTTGTGGCATAATAGACTAGGACATGTCCATTATAAAAGGATAAATAAAATGTCTAGTCTAGGACTTATCTCCAAATGTGGGGAAAAGGTAGAGAAATGTGAAGTGTGTGCTCAGACTAAGATCACAAGGAAACCCTTTCATCAGGTCAATCGAAGCACAGATCTTCTGGAGTTGGTGCACTCCGATATATATGACTTCAAATAATTCTCTACAAAAGTCGGGATGAAGTATTTCATAACCTTCATCGATGACTTCTCTAAGTACGCATTCGTCTACTTGCTCAAATCTAAAGACGAAGCGTTCTAGAAGTTCAAGAAGTTCAGGGCCGAAGCTGAACGAAAAACTGGACAACAACTCAAGAGGTTGAAAAATGATCGAGGCGGAGAATATCGGTCTCATGAATTCGCATCGTTCTGCAAAAAACATGGAATCATCTACGAGACTACTGCTCTGTATTCTCCTTAATCTAACAGAGTAGCAGAGAGAAAAAACTAAATGTTGACAGAAATGAAGAACTCAATGCCGCTAACTGCAGGTCTTCTAAAATATTGCTGGGGAGAAGCTGTATTAACGACCACTTTCATTCTGAATAGAGTTCCTTATGCAACTTCTGACATAACTCCTAATGAACTCTGGTTCAAAGTCATACCTAACTTGAATGTTATTCGAGTGTGGGGGTGTCTGGCTTATGTGAAGCTCCAAAATCTGAAGATTCATAAGCTAGGGACAAGGACTACGAAGGCGATCTTCTTAGGATATGTCGAGAAGAGTGATGCCCGGAGATTCCTTGACATTGAGTCAAATCATATCATCGAATCTCGTGATACTGAATACTTTGAAGACAAGTTTGCACGACACAAAAATATTGTTCTTCCAGATATTTCGGAGAATGATGTAGGTGCAAATAAGAGTGAGGTCTCATATGAACCAGTAGTCCAAGATGAAGTTGTTGGTGGAGAAACAATAATTGAACCAGAACTCGCTGAGCCGTCGACGAAGCAAGCAAGGAGGCCGAAGAGGTTCGGAGATGACTTCGTCACCTATCATGTGGAAGTAGATCCGCTTACCTATGATGAGGTGATGAAGACCAGAGATGCTGTCTTCTGGAAGGAGGCAACAGACAATAAAATTGACTCAATTACCTCCAATAACACATGGGTGTTAGTTGATTTACCCGAAGGAGCAAAACTTATCAGATGCAAGTGGATCTTCAAGAAGAAGATGAAAGCTGATGGAACCATTGACAAGTTCAAGGCCAGGCCAGTGGCCAAGGGGTTTTTTCAAAAATAGGGGATCGACTACTTTGACACATATGCTCAGTAGCACGGATGACAACCATCAGATTTTTGATTTCCTTTACAACAATACACAAACTGGTGATACAACAGATGGATGTGAAGATAGCATTCCTGAATGGCGAGCTGACCGAAGAGATACATACAATAGCCAGATGGATTTGTCGTCAAAGGTCTTGAAGACAAAGTCTGCAAGTTGGTAAAATTATTGTACGGTTTGAAGCAAGCTCCCAAGATATGGCATGAGAAGTTTGACAAAGTTGTTAGATTAAACGGCTACATAGTTAGCGAGACGGACAACTGTGTTTACACGAAGTTCGCTGATGGAAGAAGAGTCGTCGTTTGTCTGTACATGGACGACATGCTAATCCTAGGAACGGATATAGGCAATGTCGCGAAGACAAAGAAGTTCCTCTCAACCAAGTTCAGTATGAAGGAATTGGGGGACGTAGATGTCATCTTGGGCATAAAGAACATCCGGACAGACACTGGAGTGGCGCTGTCACAATCTCATTACATTGAGAAGATGCTCACACGCTACGGGTATCAGGATCTTTCAGAGATCGATACGCCATACAGGTGTGATCAGAAGCTGAAGCCAAATTCGATGGAAAGCGTTAGGCAGCTGGAGTATTCTAGCGTTATCGGAAGTTTGATGTACGCAACTACAACCACAAGGCCTAAAATAGCTTTCGTCGTGGGAATGCTAAGTCGGTTCACAAGCAACCCAGGCATTGAGCACTGGAAAGCTGTGAAGCGGGTGATGAGATATCTCAAGAAGACTCAGACATATGCACTGCACTACAGCGAGTATCCGACAGTAGTGGAAGGCTTCAGTGATGCTAGTTGGTGTTCAGAGGTGGAGAGCGAGAGATCCACAGGTGGATACATCTTTTCCTTGGGTGGAGCTGCTATATCGTGGAAGTCGAAGAAGCAGACTATACTCTCTCGTTCCTCGATGGAATCTGATTTCTAAGCACTAGAAGCTACAGCAGATGAAGCGGAATGGCTTCGGGAGCTTATGTATGATCTTCCAGTGGTTGGAGCTCAGATACCGGCAGTACTGATATAATGTGACAACCAGGCGACTACAGCAGTAGCATCAAACGACCTCTTCAAAGGGAAGAAGAGAACTGTGCGGCTGAAGCACAGAACAAAAAACGATCTCATTAAAAGGGAAACTATGCTGTAATTGATGTTCGGAGTCAGGAGAACCTGGCGGATCCGTTCACAAAGGGCCTCAAGTACCAGCTGGTCGATGATACAGTAAGAAAAATAGGCTTGAAGGCATTCTGATATTGTATCTGTGTAATCCTACCATAAAGTTTTATGCTATTAGTTCAAAGAGAAATCTACTAGGCATCTAGCTTTTGGTTCAAGGAAGGACCACTAATTGGAAAAATATCAGGTAACAGTGGGTACATAGTCCTGAGGGACATGGAAGGGATACGGACTCATAACCACTGTTGTCTACTATAGTTCTCTGCGGAGAACATGTCTTGTGGAGAGGATGGCTTAAACGCCTTAATGAGTTCTCAAACAGAATGAATGTCTGTTGTGCTTTACAGGAAGCACGGTAATGCAGCACTACAAAGGAGCTCATGGACTCCATGCTACAGTAGGGTGACACCACAATGAGGTTCCCAGGTAGGGATAATGCTTCGGCTTAGCAAGCCATGTCACTGCGGCGTAGCACCGCTTATAGGCAGGTAGCCTAATGCTGTATATTATAAATGAAGAGTGGTAGACAATACTACAAAGAGGCCAGTGTCCTCATGTTATAGTGGCATGAAACCACGAAGAGGTACCAGGTAGGGTAAAGCCTCGACTTCACAAGCTATGTCATAGCGGCGTAACACCGTACGGAAGCGCAAGGCTTCATGCTGGGTAGTTTGGCACTACAAAGAGGCTTGTGACCTCATGCTACAGTAGTATGACTCTACGATGAGGTACCCGTTAGGGATAAAGCCTTGGCTTTAAGCCATGTCATAGCAGCGTAGCACCGTACGAAAGCGCAAGGCTTCATGCCAAGGACTCTTTGAAAGAACTCACCTAGAGTGTATGGATAAAGATACAGGCCGTCTCTTGAGGATAAACTTGTAGACGTCTAAAATACATACACCGAAACCAGGCTGGCACATGGCCTTTAATGTGCAGCCAGAAGTACGTGTAACTACACTTTTTGAGTGGGAAGAATTATAATTGTGGTACAGAATTCAAGGCATAGTCCATTCTTGTATCGTATTGTTATTGAACCCAAACGGGAAGATTCAAGTCGTCGGCGACATCTATCCTAATACAAAATGGACAGTTACTGTGGGGAACGCCCAACCCTAGACAGATATATATGATGAGATATATGGGGGATTGTTGGTGCTCTTGCTCCTTGACATGAAGAGAGCTTGCTCTCAACATGCTTTGTAAAGTTTAGTCCCACATTGGAAAAGTACCATGAGTTATCTCAACATATATATGAGTATGTGTTGTTGGGATATGCACATGGGGTGGTGACCCTAAGGAGGTAACCATGTGGGTAATTTTACTAAGAGGAAAATGATTAATTCAAACAAGGACGTAAGTTGATTTTTGTTGTACGGGCTCGGACTCGACACGGACTCCAGGTTGTCTCGTGCATGCACTGGAGTGTTTGGGGGGAAGGCGTGGGCTAGCACTCGACAATGTTGATTGTGTGATGATGTAAAACATTAAACTCTATTTTAGAGTATTGTGTTTTAGTCCAACATCGGATATGAGAGATGGTGAGGCCTCACTCCATTCTATAAATAGAGCCCCCTTGCCACCTTTCCAAGATGCACCAAAGAAGAGAGTTAAGGGAGTCCGTAAAGTTCAGGAAGCTCGTTCAAGTCAAAAATATTGACTGACGAGCGTTCCAGAAGTTCTCTTAAACTTGCTGGTTCTGGAAGCGGATCGTATAGAGGCGAATCTTGCTTTGAGCAACGGTGTTTTTACACCCCAGTAGAATTAATCCTCCCCTTCTTCTTCTTCTTCTTCTTCTTCTTTTTCTTCTTCTTCTGTTTCTCTGTAACTCGTTCTTCAGGTTTTAAGGCACCTACAGAGTAGGGAGGCCTAACTTTGTTCTTGAGATCTATCTCATTTGTGGCACCTATTGTGTAGGCTTACTAAACTCCTCATTTGTGGCACCTACTGTGTAGGCTTGCTAAACTCCTCATTTTTGGCACCTATTGTGTAGGCTTGCTGAACTCCTGTTCTTCATCTATTTCCACGCCTCGGGACTAACAATATATATATATATATATATATATATATATATATATATATATATATATATATATATATATATATATATATATATATATATTTTATATATATATGTGTGTGTGTGTGTGTGTGTGTGTGTGTGTGTGTGTGTGTGTGTGTGTGTGTGTGTAACACCCAGTTTTCCAAATGAGGGTATTTTTGAAATTTTGTAATTATAATTATTATTTATTGATATTTATTTCACATTATGATTTTTGGTGATTTTTAATTATTTTTAAACTATTTAAAAACTGTTTTAAGTCATGACTTGTGATTTTGGTGTGCAGCTAGTGAAACCGTAGAGACTGCATGACCTAGAGCCTAACCATGTCATTAGGATGATTAATTATCATTTTTTAGCCTAGGGATATTTTGGTCATTTGGCCTCTTTGAATTATTTTTTGATTTATTGCACTGGTGATTATTGATTTTGACTTTTGACTAGCTGCGACTTAAGAGACTGTCCTAGATTTGACTTTAACTTGGTGACCTAGTTAACATGGTATGGACCCTAGTTTAACTTAAGTCAACTCAAGTTAGGACACTTAGGATCAAGTTTGGAGTAGGAGGATTGGTGAATTGGTCCATAGGCTTGAGACCTAGAAATTGGTTCCATGACTAGTACAACTTGGCCCATAGCCATTAGACTAAGCCCTAACCCTAACCAAACCCTAAATGACCAGTCATAGGGATCCCCACCCTATATAAACACATATTCTCTAGGGCTTGCCTCCTTCTTTTATTCATTTCAATATTGGAAAAAGAAAGGTATTGTCCCTCTTCCAAAAATCCTCATAAATCCATTTTAAGTCCTTTTTAATCCTAGTTTCTTGTATTAGAACCTAATTTCCTCCTATTTTCTGAATGTGGAATTTAATCCCAGCTTTGGGACAATTTGGAGCTTTTGGCATCAAGAGGAAGAATCCCCTATTTGAAGCTTTTTCAAGCTTTTTGCACACATAGGTAAAACCCATTAAATTGATTTAAATTTTGGTTCTCTTTGCATGTAGGACTAGATCTAGGAGTCCCTAAAATTTGGATGGAATTCGTGTCCGTTTGGTGTCCGTATCGGACACGTGTCATAGTATATACCTAGGTGTTTGATGAAATGCCTAAGAGGGATTTTCTTTCTGTTTTTCCAAATCTTTTTGAATGAATTCCTAGATCTATATGTGTACTTCACATTCGTGTCCTTCTGAACACATTTCTGGACATGTTCGTATCCATTTTTGAGCACACACGCGTGCACGAGGACACCGTGCAGTGTCCTGCTGCTCGGGCACTGTAGCAGACACGACACTGAACGTTTTGACACAAAAATTTCTACACACCTAGGACACATGACTGACACGACACCTACAAAATTTCGTAGGTTTTCATTTTGTGTGCACAGAGAAAATAGACCCGTACGGATTTTGCACAGGCACACACGCACACAGGAAACGTGACTGATACGCGGTTTGACACGACACCACGCGTGTCGTGGATACGATGCAGGGTGATGGGACCCTAGCCCTATCCTTGGTACACCCCAGGACACGAGCACGAGCCCTATGGCGTCATGTGTCGTGTCCTAGCTTGTACTGCACCTCTGTACGAGGTTGCTGTGCTGTCTTTTTCAATACACTAAAAAATTGTGTTTAGACACGTTCGTGTCCACTTGCACGGACACGAACACCATGGTTGACACGCACAAGTAAGACACTTCACTTACCAACTAAAATTTTGGATTATTATAATGATTTGGCTTTCAAATTTCATTTTCGTAGTGTTCACTGATACGGGCAATTCCAGTTTTTCAATTCTGAACTTAATATGCACTGAACTGATTTTTACTGATGCTTAATTGCCATATTGGATTCACTTACACATGTATAGTTTACTGTTAATGATAGTTTAAGGTTTGTGTTTGAGAAATAGATTTTCGATTGATTTTGGGATGTTCAACTGTCATTTTAAATCCCCGTTTTTCCTGAGAGATTTTTGAATGTTCATGTATATTAATCCAGTCCTCATACATTCATTGTTTACTCGATGCTCACACACACAATGTGATATGACACACAACACTGAGATGGTATGGTTATTCACTCACTTATACATTTTCCTAAAATAACTATCATTCACACACATGCACAGGCCTATATGTACACACACACACTGTTTGAAACTCACACACATGACCCTGTGCACACACTCTTGACCCCCTTGCATGGTTGATATGGAATATGCTCACATGTTCAGGTTCATATAGGTAGGTGCATCTCTGATTTAGTGTGTGGTTTTATGAGAGTTAATTGAGATTAACAGTAAATAAAACCTGAATTTGTGTATAGACTGAAATGTCTACAACCTGGTTTTTGAATGGTTCAATATAGAAATCTGAGACCATGCATACACTCACATATACTCATATACACCTGTGTACACACACTCTCCTTTCACTGTCAATTTTGTTCACTGATTAAGTCTTAGGATCTGGTTTGATTCCTTCACCCTTGAGAACTGAATCCCTATAGATTTTGGTAGTTCCCTGTAAACTGATTATGTGTATTGATTGGTATTTGTGTGAGGGATATCCCAGTTTCTGAGATGTGGCTTGTATTGGGTAAATTTTGGTTGGCCTTGGCTGGAGTTTGCAGGAGCAGGCAAGGCATTGCCTTGGCTTGCCCTGTTTTGGCTTAGCCTGGCTTTTGTAGCAGACAGCAGCAGTGGCTTAGCAGCAGCTTTGCCTTGCCTTGGCTTGAACTGCAGGACCTTAGCAGTGGTTTACAGCAGTAGCAGTAGGTTAGAGCAGTAGCAGTGGTTGGCGGTTGGCCTAAGGCTCAACACATTGGCCACTTTGGAATGTACAGGAGTATTAGAGTTTAGAAGAGGCTTGGGTTTAGACTATGGGTTAGTGGTTTTGCATTTGAGTTGAAGGGGTTTTCCAATTTGGTTGATTTGGGTTGTGAACTGTCTTTGCCATTAACTGAATTCTACCTCTAAACACCATGCCACATTCCTATTGACACTATACACTGTCAAGAATCATGACATTGTTCAACCATCCCTTTTTCCAATACCTGTGATGTTATATATATATTCAGGTAGCATATATATATATATATATATATATTATAGATATGTAGGTATGTATATCTGTTATGAGGGTATCTAGTGCTAGAAAGGGGACTTGTGAGTTTGAGTGAGTGTATTAGTGAATGTATCACTATGAGTGTAGGTTATGATGAGGGATATTGGATGTTAGGTAGGCTTGGCCCCTTTTGGTTGGCATGCTAGCTTGGGTTAGGCCATTTGGCATGTTGGCTAATGGGTGTGGTGTTGGGGAGTTAGGAAGATTAGTTTAGTTCATGGTTGTGTTAGTGCTAGGTAGGAAATAGATTGGTTATTGATATATATGTCTTAGGTTTTAGTCCAGTATTGTATGAATAAATGTAGTAGATGTATATTTATGATATGGTATACATGGTATCCTAAGTTATGTAGACCTATGGTTTAGTTGAGTTAGCCTATAGGAGTTGACCATTGACTTGACCAGTTGACCCAGAGTTGACCAAGTTGACTTGGGCCTAGTTTGACCTAGACAGTTGACCAGGGTTGACTTAGAGTTGACTTTGACCTAGATTGGTCTAGAAATCATGTAGATTGCATCATAAACATCATCTGTCTTATTTTAAACACATTATAACCTGTACTGCTCTATTTAGGATATTGTGACTCCGGTATAAACATCTGACATTACACTACTCTTTTTAGAGTATCAGGCGAGTACATTCTCTGATAGTTCTCTCAATTGCTTGTCAATTACTGTATTTCAGTTCTAGTTAGTTGTATGCGATTCTCTGTTATAATACGTGTATATATTTATGGATTCATGTATACGACACACATTTATTTTCTGGCCTCTATTACTGGTATCATCATTTCTGGCTTCTATTACTGGAATCACCTGCTGGAATCATTTACTGGAATTATTTACTGGTATCATCATATTACTGGCCAGACTCATCTTGAATCATTGTGTCGGATTTCTGGATTTACTTGTTGGGAGGAGAAATACTAGAGTAAGACATGTAGACATATCCCATTTCTGGAATCACCCTTTTGCTGGAATCATACTGGAATGATAGCCATCTCACACCTGGCCAGGTGTGTGATGTGCCGGATTACCTATAGCCGTTTACATGTCGATCTCGGTATTTTAAAACACAGTGCTAGAGTATAGGCTGGACTCACCCTGGAATTATTGATCACTATGACTGGAATCCTCCCTTACTGGATTCATCTTGTATGAGATTCATCCTGTACTGGACTTACATTGGAGTTACACTGGTCTACATTGCTGCCTGGACTTTATACCATATTACCCTGGTTCAGCTAGTTCTATTTTTACAGTCTTCATTGCTATGATTCATCTCTTGTTTACTTATTTTCTTTCCTTGCACTTTATCTGTCTTTCTTACCATCACCTGAATATAAACTGCCATTTTCATCAATACAACTGTCTATAACTGCTTTATAGTTCTCTGTCATTTACTTGGGTTTTCTAGATGAGATGTGCTCGTTCCTGTCCTGACTGGACCTGTTGAAAATTTTACAGATGATTGCCCTGAGGACACATGCCCTACATTTTACTGAGGAGATGGCTTAGCTACCTATGGCCCCGACACTCAGGAGTGATCGGGAGTTTAGTTAGTCTGTCTTATTTTAGTTTTCCTGTTTAGAACTGGAGTTGTATATAGAGATTGAGACTTGAGATGTATTTGAAATTGTTGAGTTTGTTGTTATTTTTATTAGTAGTTTTATTGTCTTTAATTTCTTAGATATATTCGGTGTTATCTTATCATGCTTAGACTGTGAATGAGTTACACTATATCTTATACTTGTCCTCCGTTCGGAGTTGATCATGATGAGTACACTATATACTGCATGAGTTGATGGTTAGTTAGAGACTTAGAACAGCGTTCTACCGCCGACACTGCAGCGTAGGCTGGGCGCTGTTACGTACTCGTACCCTCACAGTGGGTGCGGGTCGTGACACATTTTTAGTGGTGGCCCATGCAGGTCGAGAGTCGCATTAGTGCGATATCGTGGTTGTACGGTGACTTAGTTGTACTGCTGCGAGCTTGCAATAGGACTGAGAGATAGGCTTTACCAGAGAGGCACTCAATCACAGTTAGAAAAATTCTGCTTTAAATCATGCCATCTATATATCGTACTGATTTGCCTTCTTTGAAATAACTGTCCTCCTTTGATATATCGATTTCTGCTCAGTATTGACTTCCCTGTTCGATCTGTCTTCAGGATGGTGGAGACACGATCACATCGCTCGGGTGCAGCAGTCGTTGTAGAGGAGACTGTCACCTCTCTGCCAGATCAGTGGGGTCAGGAGGCTGCAGCTCCTGCCACCTCTACCCATATTGAGACTTCAGCAGCAGCAGCAAGGGATATGCCTTCACCAGCTCGGGGGCAGGACCCAGTCATCCTAGAGATGCAGTTCCAACAGCCGCTGCCTATAGGACATGTGGATGCGGCACAGATGTTTGTCTACTTCCAGCAGTTTATGGACCGACAGCAGGCCCGACAGGACAGGAGCATGGAGTTGGCCCTTACGACGGTCACAGCTCGACCAGTGATCCAGTAGCCGAGGACACCGGGGATAGAGCAGTTCCAGAAGATGAGCCCCAGAGACTTCCTGGGGACAAAAGGAATTTTATATGCTGACGAGTGGATCGAGCATATTGGGGAGATCTTTCGTCTGGCCTGGATACCTGCAGATCTCCAGATAGAGGCAGCAGCTAGCCGGATGCGAGATCTTGCTCGCACCTGGTATCAGTCAGACCCCAGGGTGGGGGTAGCTGGACAGACTTGGGAGGAGTTCAGGGGCTTCTTCAAGAAGAAGTTCTTTCCAGATTCAGCGCTCAGAGCCTTGGAGTCGCAGTTCGAGAGCCTAGTACAGGGGAGCCTGTCAGTGGAGGAGTACACCGGGGAGTTTGGCCGCCTCAGCAGATTCGTAGAGGGCTTGAGTGAGGCGGCGAAGGCCCAGAGGTTCCGGAAGGGTCTGGTCAAGGAAGTCAAGTCCCTGACCAAGGGCAACAGGGATGCCACTTTCGAGAAGATTTTGACGGGAGCTTTACTGGCTGAGGATGATCTTGAGCTGAGGCTCAAGAAGGGACGGGACACTCACGGCACCAGCAGCAGCGGAGGCCAGGCCAAGAGGCCTCATGTGCAGATTCAGCAGACGTAGGCACCAGTGGGAGTTCAGCAGGTGCAGCATTAGTATCGGGGTCAGGACCCGAAGGCGATCAGTTGTTCCTACTGCAAGAAGTCGGGACACATTTGGGAGCAGTGTAGGAAGAGGTTGAAGGTTTGCTATTTTTATGGGTCAGCTGTCCACCAGAAGATAGATTGTCCCATTGCACCTCCTTTTGAGGGGGCTAGGCCACCCGTAGCTCAGCACCAGAGGGGTGGAGCTTTTGCGATGGCAGCCGAGAAGACTGACATCGCAGGTGATGGATTAGCAGGTTTGACCTTCTTGTTCTTCCTTCCCACTTCCATGTGTGATTTCCCTTAGTACCTGCCAGGATATTGCTTGTGATTGCTAGATAGTGTAGCTACCCTGCTCGAGACTGTGGAATCATGACCAGTAGGATTTTGTTGCTTCGACTTTGATTGATTGGGGGTTTGACCTAAGAAAGGTGCGATCATCTTAATTTCGAGGACGAAATTTTTATAAGGTGGGTAGGATTGTAACACCCAATTTTCGAGATGAGGGTATTTTGAAATTTTTTAATTATAATTATTATTCATTGATATTTATTTCATATTATGATTTTTGGTGATTTTTAATTATTTTTAAACTATTTAAAAACTGTTTTAAGTCATTACTTGTGATTTTGGTGTGCAGCTAGTGAAACCGTAGAGACTGCATGACCTAGAGCCTAACCATGTCATTAGGATAATTAATTATCATTTTTTAGCCTAGGGGTATTTTGGTCATTTGGCTCTTTGAATTATTTTATGATTTATTGCACTGGTGATTATTGATTTTGACTTTTGACTAGCTGCGACTTAAGAGACTGTCCTAGATTTGACTTTGACTTGGTGACCTAGTTACCATGGTATGGACCCTAGTTTAACTTAAGTCAACTCAAGTTAGGACACTTAGGATCAAGTTTGGAGTAGGAGGATTGGTGAATTGGTCCATAGGCTTGAGACCTAGAAATTGGTTCCATGACTAGTGCAACTTGGCCCATAGCCATTAGACTAAGCCCTAACCCTAACCAAACCCTAAATGACCAGCCATAGGGATCCCCACCCTATATTAACACTTATTCTCTAGGGCTTGCCTCCTTCTTTCATTCATTTCAACATTGGAAAAAAGAAAGGTATTGTCCATCTTCCAAAAATCCCCATAAATCCATTTTAAGTCCTTTTTAATCCTAGTTTCTTGCATTAGAACCTAATTTCCTCCTATTTTCTGAATATGGAATTTAATCCCAGCTTTGGGACAATTTGGAGCTTTTAGCATCAAGAGGAAGAATCCCCCATTTGAAGCTTTTCTAAGCTTTTTGCACACATAGGTAAGATCCATTAAATTGATTTAAATTTCGGTTCTCTTTGCATGTAGGGCTAGATCTAGGAGTCCCCTAGGTGTCCCTGAAATTTGGATGGAATTCGTGTCCGTTTGGTGTCCGTATCGGACACGTGTCGTAGTGTATACCTAGGTGTTTGATGAAATGCCTAAGAGGGATTTTCTTTCTGTTTTTCCAAATCTTTTTGAATGAATTCCTAGATCTATATGTGTACTTCACATTCGTGTCCTTCTGAACACATTTCTGGACACGTTCGTGTCCATTTTTGAGCACACACGCGTGCATGAGGACACCGTGCAGTGTCCTACTGCTCGGGCACTGTAGCGGACACGATACTGCACATTTTGACACAAAAATTTGTACACACCTAGGACACATGACTGATACGACACCTATAAAATTTTGTGGGTTCTCGTTTTGTGTGCACAGAGAAAATTAACCTGTACGGATTTTGCACAGGCACACACGCACGCAGGAAATGTGACTGATACGCGGTTCGACACGACACCACGCATGTCGTGGACATGGTGCAGGGTGAAGGGACCCTAGCCCTATCCTTGGCACACCCCAGGACACGAGCACGAGCCCTATGGCGTCGTGTGTCGTGTCCTAGCTTGCACTGCACCTCTGCACGAGGCTGCTGTGCTGTCTTTTTCAATACACTGAAAAATCGTGTTTAGACACGTTCGTGTCCACTTGCATGGACACGAACACCATGGTTGACAGGCACAAGTAAGACACTTCACTTACCAACTAATATTTTGGATTATTATCATGATTTGGCTTTCGAATTTTATTTTCGTAGTGTTCACTGATACGGGCAATTCCAGTTTTTCAATTCTGAACTTAATATGCACTGAACTGATTTTTACTGATGCTTAATTGCCATATTGGATTCACTTACACATGTATAGTTTACTCTTAATGATAGTTTAAGGTTTGTGTTTGAGAAATAGATTTTCGATTGATTTTGGGATGTTCAACTGTCATTTTAAATCCCTGTTTTTCCTGAGAGATTTTTGAATGTTCATGTATATTAATCCAGTCCTCATACATTTATTGTTTACTCGATGCTCAAACACACAATGTGATATGACACACAACACTGAGATGGTATGGTTGTTCACTCACTTATACATTTTCCTAAACTAACTATCATTCACACACATGCACAGGCCTATATGTACACACACACACTTTTTGAAACTCACACACATGACCCTGTGCACACACTCTTGACCCCCTTGCATGGTTGATATGGAATATGCTCACATGTTCAGGTTCATATAGGTAGGTGCATCTCTGATTTAGTGTGTGTTTTTATGAGAGTTAATTGAGATTAACAGTAAATAAAACCTGAATTTGTGTATAGATTGAAATGTGTATAACCTGGTTTTTGAATGGTTCAATGTAGATATCTGAGACCATGCATACACTCACATATACTCCTATACACCTGTGTACACACACTCTCCTCTCACTGTCAATTTTGTTCACTGATTAAGTCTTAGGATCTGGTTTGATTCCTTCACCCTTGAGAACTGAATCCCCATGGATTTTGGTAGTTCCCTGTAAACTGATTATGTGTATTGATTGGTATTTGTGTGAGGGACATCCCAGTTTCTGAGCTGTGGCTTGTATTGGGTAGATTTTGGTTGGCCTTGGCTGGAGTTTGTAGGAGCAGGCAAGGCATTGCCTTGGCTTGCCCTGTTTTGGCTTAGCCTGGCTTTTGCAGCAGGCAGCAGCAGTGGCTTAGCAGCAGCTTTGCCTTGCCTTGGCTTGCACTGTAGGACCTTAGCAGTATTTACAGCAGTAGCAGTGGGTTAGAGCAGTAGCAGTGGTTGGCGGTTAGCCTAAGGCTCAACACATTGGCCACTTTGGAATGTACAAGAGTATTAGAGTTTAGAAGAGGCTTGGGTTTAGACTATGGGTTAGTGGTTTTGCATTTGAGTTGAAGGGGTTTTCCAATTTGGTTGATTTGGGTTGTGAACTGTCTTTGCCATTAACTGAAATCTACCTCTAAACACCATGCCACATTCCTATTGACACTATACACTGTCAAGAATCATGACATTGTTCAACCATCCCTTTTTCCAATACCTGTGATGTTATATATATATTCAGGTGGCATATATATATATATATATATATATATGTATTATAGATATGTAGGTATGTATATATGTTATGAGGGTATCTAGTCTAGGAAGGGGACTTGTGAGTATGAGTGAGGGTATTAGTGAATGTATCACTATGAGTGTAGGTTATGATGAGGGATATTGGATGTTAGGTAGGCTTGGCCCCTTTTGGTTGGCGTGCTTGCTTGGGTTAGGCCATTTGGCATGTTGGCTAATGGGTGTGGTGTTGGGGAGTTAGGAAGATTAGTTTAGTTTATGGTTGTGTTAGTGCTAGGTAGGAAATAGATTGGTTATTGATATATATGTCTAAGGTTTTAGTCAAGTATTGTATGAATAAATGCAGTAGATGTATATTTATGATATGGTATACATAGTATCCTAAGTTATGTAGCCCTATGATTTAGTTGAGCTTGCCTATAGGAGTTGACCATTGACTTGACCAGTTGACCCAGAGTTGACCAAGTTGACTTGGGCCTAGTTTGACCTAGACAGTTGACCAGGGTTGACTTAGAGTTGACTTTGACCTAGATTGGTCTAAAAATCATGTAGATTGCATCATAAACATCATTTGTCTTATTTTAAACACATTATAACCTGTACTGCTCTATTTAGGACATTATGACTCCGGTGCAGACATCTGACATTACACTACTCTTTTTAGAGTATCAGGCGAGTACATTCTCTGATAGTTCTCTCAATTACTTGTCAATTACTGTATTTCAGTTCTAGTTAATTGTTTGCGATTCTCTGTTACAATACGTGTGGATATTTCTGGATTCATGTATACGACACACATTTATTTTCTGGCCTCTATTACTGGTATCATCATTTCCGGCTTCTACTACTGGAATCACCGACTGGAATTATTTACTGGTATCATCATATTACTGGCCGGACTCATCTTGAATCATTGTGTCGGATTTCTGGATTCACTTGCTGGGAGGGAAAATACTAGAGTAAGACATGTAGACATACCCCATTTCTGGAATCACCCTTTTGCTGGAATCATACTGGAATGATAGCCATCTCACACCCAGCCAGGTGTGTGATGTGCCGGATTACCTATAGTCGTTTAAATGTCGATCTCGATATTTTAAAACACACTGCTAGAGTATAGGCTGGACTCACCCTGGAATCATTGATCACTATGACTGGAATCGTCCCTTACTGGATTCATCTTGTATAAGATTCATCCTGTACTGGACTTACATTGGAGTTACACTGGTCTACATTGCTGCCTGGACTTTATACCATATTACCCTGGTTCAGCTAGTTCTATTTTTACAGTCTTCATTGCTATGATTCATCTCTTGTTTACTTATTTTCTTTCCTTGTACTTTATCTGTCTTTCTTACCATCACCTGAATATAAACTGCCATTTTCATCAATACAACTGTCTATAACTGCTTTATAGTTCTCTGTCATTTACTTGGATTTTCTAGATGAGATGTGCTCGTTCCTGTCCTGACTAGACCTGTTAAAATTTTTACAGATGATTGCCCTGAGGACACATGCCCTATATTTTACTGAGGAGATGGCTTAGCTACCTATGGTCCCGACACTCAGGAGTGATCGGGAGTTTAGTTAGTCTGTCTTATTTTAGTTTTCCTGTTTAGAACTGGAGTTGTATATAGAGATTGAGACTTGAGATGTATTTGAGATTGTTGAGTTTGTTGTTATTTTTATTAGTAGTTTTGTTGTCTTCAATTTCTTAGTTATATTCGGTGTTATCTTATCGTGCTTAGACTGTGATTGAGTTACACTATATCTTATACTTGTCCTCCGTTCGGAGTTGATCATGATGAGTACACTATATACTGTATGAGTTGATGGTTAATTAGAGACTTAGAACAGCGTTCTACCGCCGACACTGCGGCGTAGGCTGGGCGCTGTTACGTACTCGTACCCTCACAGTGGGTGCGGGTCATGACAATATATATATATATATATATATATATATATATATATATATATATATATATATATATATATATATATAACTTTCTAATGAGCCGATTGGCTCTGCTAGGGTTCCAAGGGAACTCGGCGCCAGGGCCATCTTCGACGATGGGAGGTATCGCCCCGTCGGTTAGGTCTCCCGACCACAAGGGAAGAGGCCACGGCGGCGGTGGACTGGGTGAACGGATGCCATGGGACCCGGGGGCCGCGATAAATAGGGATGAGCGAGGGGTATCGGACAAGAGGAGGGGGATGGACCGGAAGGGGGCTCCAAAGGGGGCGACCAAGAGGAACCCAAGAGCAAGGGTTCAGGAAAGCATGATGGGTTGGGGAAGCCAAAACATTCCTCACACAAGAGAGAACAGAGGGGTACAATGGAAAGAGCATCCGGGGAGAACCAACAATATTGGGAGGGAGCCTGGAGTTGAGATCAATGGTGGAAGTCTTGGGCAGACCTTTGTAGGGGAGGAGGTGCGCAAGACTCGGGATACTTGCAATACGTCGAGCCGAAGAATGTCAATGGTGGTTTATGCGCAGTGTTTGATGAGGAGGAATTGGCATAGACATCTGCATATTGGCGAAATACAATTGTCCTATACATTCTGGGTGACAAATCTTTCTTTGGACAGATACGAGCATTCGCCACAAGAGTCTGGAGACCAAAAGAAAGCATGGAATTCTTCGCACGGGAGGATGGTTTCTTCTTTATGAGATTTAATAGGCTGCAGGAAGATGTAGATGTAGAGCGAATACTACAAGGAGGCCCCTGGACGTTTGACGGGAGACTGGTGATCATGAAATAATGGCACTTAGGCTTCAAATACGAAAGGGATCTATTAAATACTGTCCCAGTTTGGATTAGATTCCCGGGGTTGCCGATATCTATATAGAGCCCATCGATGATAATGAAATTAGCCATCTTGGTTGGGAAACCAATTAAGGGAGATGATGCAACAATCTCTCGCGCCAGACTTCTATATGCCAGGGTGTTCGTAGAAATAGAGGCCAACAAACAACTTCCACATGAGGTTGAATATGAAGTCCTAGCGGGCGAAGTTTTTCGTCAAAGGGTAGAATACGACTGGGTCCCACCTATATGTCGGGCATGTAAATGTTTTGGCCATATTAACCAACAATACAAGTTTGCAAAGGTGGACGAGGGGACTCAATCAGATAAGGAGAATACGGGAGAACAAGCCCAGGAGGCCGGGGGCAAAGTGAGGGCGGAGACGAACATAAGGGGATGGAATACTCGGGTCAAGTGGAGGAGGAACAAAGCGGAGTCGAGGGAATGGAACTTGCGGTTGTACTGCCGGGTGGAGGAAATAGCAATGGTGAACGGATAGATGACATAGCTACCAGGAGGGAGGGGCGAGCCCAGGAAGTCCCTACCAGTATAGTCTTGGCTAACGGCCAAGGCAAAAGGAAAAAAGGTGATGTCCTTTCAGGCAAACTCGACGGGTTATGTGGGGATGACAACGAGGTGAAGAGGCAGATTAGCAGGGAAGGGTGCTAGAGGCAGACCGCGGGGAGGCACATCCTTTCCAAGTAGGAAAAGGCAAGCCACATACTCAGGAGAAGAAATACAAGCTCAACGACAGGGTGTAGGTAAAGAAAAATTGATTATTGCAAACCCGGCATGGCTTCTACTTACCTAGGGCATGGCAGCAGACGGTACTACTGGTCAGGGGGAAGATGACGAGTGAGTAGATGTACAAAAGCAGGAGCCTATCAATTCTTTAGTTGGTAGGCCCCAGGAAATTCATGGTGAGTCCACAAATCCTTCGTGTCTGTGATCTATTGGAACGTAGAGGTACATGTTCGCTGGGAAGGTGGAAGGAGATTAGCGAGGTGATTCGGAAGAAGAAGTGTTCAACAATAGCACTTTTAGAAACTAAAATAAAAAGGAGGAGATTATGGCTCGTCAGACCTCTGCACAATGGCAGCAGGTTACAATTTAAATCTTTGTCGTATGGCTCGCATATGGATGCGATGGGATAAAGGGTGTTGGGCTAGGCGGATCATCATCACCTCCGAACAGGTTATGGTGGTGGAGTTCACCAATCTAGGGCTTCAAATTCATATTTTGTGCAGTTTATGGACATAACGACAGGAGGCACAGTGAGACGTTATGGCAGGATATTATTCTTATCAGCTTTATGGAGGAACATTAGCTACATCTTCCGATGCTGGTGATGGGGGATTTTAATGCTATATTGTAAGGACATGAGAAGATTGGAGGCAGGATATTCTTCAAGACTTTATGGAGTGCTTACTGAAGTTCGGTCTGGGAGGCGTGGATCGGGTGGGCCATGTGTGGACTTGGAACAATAAATCAATTCACCGCAGGGTGGTATGCCAATTAGATCGTGCATTAGAGAACCGGCTATGGTTTGACGTGTTCCCAAATACGATTGCAGAAGGTTTAAAAGCCAGAACCAGCGATCATTCTCTGATGTGCATGGCTCTTTCTACTGTGGAGTTACAGAAAACCCGTCCGTTTCGATACAATAATTCATGGCACCTGTCGGAAGGATACAAGGAGGTAGTACAGGCAGGATTACAAGTTGAAGTACAAGACAGCCCTTAATATCGGCTAGTACAAAAGCTGAAACAAATCAAGATGGGCCTGCATACGTGGAATAGAACTCATAATAGACCAAATCTTGCAGACAAACAGCGACAACTCCGTGAGGTTCAACTTCAACTTCAAGCGGACGTCATTAACCCAGAAAATTACATGCATTGAACGGGAGTTGATAAACGAAGTTGGCAGGCTTCGTATGGCGGAGGAAATTCAGATGGCCCAGCGTGCTAAATGTGGTGGCTCAGAGAGGGGGACAGAAGTACTAAATTTTACTATGATGTGATACGAGCATGACAACATCGGAACAACATCCACAAGTTTTTAGACAACCAGGGCAACAAAATCTCAGCTGGCCCAAATATCCAAGTAAAGGCAGTCAGGTATTATACACAACTTTATGATCAGAATAATTATTTAACTCAGTTCCCAAACTTGGTGTGCAAAAGAGTAGTTACAGAGGCAGGTAACAGAGTATTGATGGCGCTAATACTGCTTGGAGAGATTGAGAAAGTTGTAAAGAAGTCTGACCCGGACAAGCCCCCTGGCCCAGACAGGTTCAACAACAAATTTTACAAACTGCACTGGGAGGAAGTTCGAGCACATGTTCACGAGGCCATTTCTGATTTCTTTAAAAATGGCAGGTTATTAAAGAAAATCAATCATACATTTTTGACTTGTTCCAAAGAAAGAAGGTGTCGTTTGTTGGCCCATTCCATGGTCACACCCGATTTCGATAATCAACATACACTTAAGTCAATACACAAAATATAGAAAATGTTGCTAATCATTTCAGGATACATGAAATCAAATTCAACGGACGATGTACTGCATCAAATAAAGCGTCAACATCATCAAATCTTCAGAAGACTCATTTCTCATTTTATTCTGTATTTTATATTTTATTGAGTCTAGGATTTATTTTGTAAAATCAGTTTTGGTAATACTGGCTTAGGGTTAAAACTGTCCACATTCCAAAAGCCTACCTATTTACCATTCGTATTTCATTTACAAAATATTTCAAAAACATATTTTGAAATTAGCCTTTACAAATGATTTTACAAATGACCAAAAACATATTTTGAAAACTGTTTTTACAAATGATTTTTCAAATATCTCCTGACCGATCTCGTAACCAAGTTCGGCCCGAGTTCGGTCCGAACTCTGACCGAGTTCGGTCAAAAATGATTCAAACTTCTGTTGTCTCCAAATCAGCGAGCAACGTCTCTATGCGAGATATTTGCATCCGAACTCTGCCCGAGTTCGGTTCGAGGAAAACACCTATAAATAGAGAAGAACTTTTCATTTCAAATCATCAATTCATTCTTCATTCTCTCTTCTCTACTACTCAAGTGTTTTCAAATGATCTAAGATTTTCAAATCATACCTATACATCTCTTAGCCAAAAGCCAGTACTATTAGAGTTGATTTAGAATCTTTTTGTGTTTCAAGAGTTGTAAAGAGGTCGTTCCAAGTTCAATAACTTTTCCTGTTGTGGAGCTGGTCGTGCGCTCGTCACCAAGCACGGTGTGTGTTGTGGAGCTGGTCGTGCGCTCGTCACCAAGCACGGTGTTGTAAGAGACTGCAAGCTCTTAGTTAAAGCTTGTGCCATAGTGGATTAACATCGAGCAAGAGTACTCGAGACTGGATTAGTCCTCTCAGAGGGATACCAGTATATATCGATGTGTTACTGAGTTTGAATTCTCTATCTTTATTTATTGTCTCTTATATCTCTGCCATAGTTTAATTTTTAATTGGTGATTATTTTTCGCTGCACACACACACTCTATTTACCCCCCCTCTAGAGGTGCTCAACGGTCCTACAATTGGTATCAGAGCCATGTTATATTCTTATATAACATACCTTAGAGAGTATATATATATGGCATCCGTGAAATCTATATTCAACGGTGAAGGACAATCCACAAATAGACCTCCCCTATTTGATGGAACAAATTATACCTACTGGAAAACACGAATGACTTTCTTTCTAAAGTCTCTCGACTTTGATCTTTGGTCAATAGTCATTGATGGTTATAAGAAACCAGCACCAACAGTGGTTGAAGGCTAGCTAGTGGAAAAGACCCATGATAAGTACACTGAAGCTGAAAAGGCTAAAGCTAGCCTAGATGCTCGTGCCATCAATGTACTATTCTGTACAATTGACAAAACCGAGTTCAACAGAGTTTCAACCTATAAGACGTCTCACAAAATTTGGAAACTCCTTGAGGTAACCCATGAATGGACTTTCCAAGTGAAGGAATCCAAAATTAGTAGACTGACACAGGAGTATGAATCTTTTAAGATGAAACCCGGTGAGTCAATTACACAGATGTTTACTCGTTTTCTTGATATAACTAATCCTTTACAATCTCTTGGCAAGGATTACAGCAATCACAAGAAGATCAGAAAAGTGTTACGGGATCTAACAAAGAACTGGAATCCAAAAGCCACAGCAATCATTGAAGGAAACGATCTCACCACTATGACTCTGGAAATGCTGATGGGCAAACTCATGACCCATGAACTCGACTTACAAGATTTTGAAGAAGCAACACCAAGCAGAAAGTGGTGATGAACGAGCCCTACTTGTGAAGAACTTCAAGAGATATCTAAAGTTCACAAGCAGAAAGAAGAAAGATGTCCAAGAAAGCAACGAAGATGAAACTATATACTTTTGATGCAAGAAGTCAGGGCATATGAAGAAGGACTGTCCAACCACCAAGAAAAGCAGTCCATACGATAGATCAAGATCAAGCAGAAAAGCAACATCTGGTCGAAAGTATGCCAACACAAGCATCTGGCACGAAAGCGATGCCAGTGATACAGAAGAAGAAGACAGACCCTGCGGCAATGCAAATGTTTGTCTCATGGCATTTGATAAGGTATCATCTAACCCTTTGTTTGATGATTTCACTTTCGATGAATTAGAGAATGCCTTTAGCGAACTACTTGAAGATCACAAAACTGTGCTCGACAAGTATAAGCAATCTCGAAAAGGGATTAAGGCACACACAACCGAGATAGCTAGACTGTCCAATCTGATTGAAGATATTAAAGAGACATCTACTATCGGTAACACGGAAGAGATAGCCAAACTCAAGGTAGACTATCATGAGGCTATCCTCAATATTGAAAAGAAAGAAAGGGACTATGTCAAAGTACAAAAGCTTTATGACATAGAAAAGAAGATGCACTTAGTAACTGAACAAAGACTCCTAGATATGACTGCTAGATACGAAGAGTCTATTGCAATTTCTAAAAAGTTAGAAATCAAGTTAGGCAAACAGGCAATACCTGTGACACAGCCTAAGATTAGTCCTAATGCTAAGCATACACCTAAAAGGACTAAACACAAGAAAGCACAGAAGAAATACGAACATCATCATGCTTTCACTTATAGGTTCTTCAAACATAACAAGCTTGCAAATACAGTTTCTACCACTAAACTGATTTGCACATATTGTGGTACGCACGGACACATATCACAATATTGTCTTGCAAGAAAGCTTGTTGACAACCATACTTTAGTCTGGAGACCTAAAGCTAATCTGAGTGGACCCTACAGAAAATAGGTACCAAAGGATTCATCTACTTGTCTTGTAGGTGGACCCTCAACCCTCTCATGCTAGAAGCAAATGGATCCTCGATAGCGGATGTTTGCGACACAAGACTGGTGATGCATCTTTATTCGCTACGCTATCGATGAAGAAAGAAGGATACGTCTCCTTCGGAAATAACTTGAGAGGTGATATAATAGGTAATGGTACTATAGGTATTTCTCCTTATCCAATAATAAAGGATGTTTGTCTAGTAACTGAATTGAAACATAACCTATTGAGCATAAGTCATTTGGCAGATAATGGTTATGGTATCAATTTTGTGAAAGATAAATGTACCATATATGATATGTCATCTGGTGATCCCGTATATAAAAGGATTAGAGAAGACAACATTTATGTTTTCTTTTTGGAGAATACTAATAATGCAGGAAGGTGCCTAGTAGCCAATCAAGATGAAAGCCGGCTATGGCACATGAGACTAGGACATGCAAACATGGATACTATCTCACGTCTAAATACAAAGAAGTTGGTAAGAGGACTCCCTGAAATTCCATTCAAGAGAGATATGGTATGTGCTGACTGCGAAAAGAACAAAGCACATAGGTCTACTTTTAAATCCATCAACGCTGTAAGTACTTCGAGACCTTTGCAATTAATTCATATGAATTTATTTGGTCCTAGTAGAGTCGCTAGTCTTGGCGGTAAGCTCTACGCTTTTGTTATTTTGATAATTTCTCTCGATTTACTTGGGTTTATTTCTTATCAAACAAAAGTGATACAATTTTTGAATTTCAGATATTTTACAAAAAGGTACAAAACGAAAAAGGCTTCATGATTACTCGTATCCGAAGTAATCATGGTGGCGAATTCGAAAATTCTGATTTCAAAAAGTTTTGTGATGATAGTGGATATTACCACGAATTTTCTTGTCCTAGAACTCCCCAACAGAATGGTGTTGTGGAGCGAAAGAATCGAACTCTAAGCGAAATGGCTAGAGTCATGCTGAATCAGTATAATCTTCCTAAATATTTTTGCGCAGAAGCTGTTAGTACAGCCTGTCATGTTTTAAATAGGGTGTTAATTCGACCAATATCGAAGAAAACACCATATGAGCTTTGGTTTGGAAGAACTCCAAACATTTCTTATTTCAAAGTTTTGGTTGTCGCTGTTTTATCCTGAACACCAAGGATAACTTGGAAAAGTTCGACTCCAAAGCAGATGATGGAATATTTCTCGGATATGCTGCTAAGAGTAAGGGATATAGAATTTTCAATAAAAGATCTATGATTGTGTAAAACCTCCTATTTTTTTAAATTATTTTTTTATTACTTTATTAGACTTAAAATGAATTTATATAATTTATGGTTTTATTTATTTTTACAATGACCTTAGCCAATGTTGAATTTTGGAACACGAGACTACCATGAATTTTGGCACGAAAGATGTAGGTGTGCTTTGACCAGCATATTAACCATGTCGTGGGAGGTCTAGCCATAGTTCGGTCCGAACTAGGAAAACCAGGCCGAATTGTGAAATAACGCATTTAAATTATTTTAATTAAATATTATTTTATATATTGATTTTAGACGGCCCGGTTTGTCCAATTCAGCCCGAACAGGGCCCGAACCAAATTTTTGCCCATGTAAGCAGGTAGTGTGACCAAATGTGGCCATGTAGACATATTTTATGTACTTAGAAATATCTTCTAAATTATTTTAGATTTTTATGTACAATTTCTAATTATTTAAATATTCGTACAATTATTGGTATTTTATTTTTAAATAATATTTTACAAGATTGTACATGTTCCTGGACCCGGATAAGGGTGTGTGGTACAGTTCACCCATTGGAGCAATTTTTATTAATTTATTATTATTAAATTTAATTGGTGGAGATTTAATAAACATGTTTACCTATTTAAATATTATTATTATTTTTAGTTGATTTATTAAGGATTGGATTTATATATATATGTAGATATGTTTAAATATATTAAATAATTGGGTAGATAATATGTAATTTGGTATTTAATTTTTTAAATAGATTTTTGGTGTATTGATGGATATATACATATATATATAGATATAAATATATATATATTGAGGTTTTAGTTTAAGAAAAGAATAAGAAAGGAAAAGGAAAAAGAAAAAGAAAAAAAAAATATAAAACAAACCCACCCCTTAAAGGGGCGGGCCCCCCCACCCCCTACATTCTTGCTGCTATACGCAGCAAGTAATTAGGCTTCACACCAACCCGATGGGAAAAAGAGAATATGGGGTTTAGTGGTAATTCCAATAGTATTAGGTTTTATCTGAATTCGTTTTATATATAACTTTTTCCACAAGCCTCTAAACCCTAAACTTCCAAAACGAAAGTTGAGGCTGATCATACCCTCTTCGCCTACGAATTTGTTTCACCAGCGACGGAGCTTTGTGTGCGACGAACGGAGCATCGAAAGTCAGCCCTTCGTCATCTACGGAGCAGTTTTTCTACTCAAGGTACCCTACTTCCCGATGACGTAACTTTCTGCTCGTAACTCCAATTTTTGATCCGTAAAATGTTCTGGAAAGTAGACTTGACCCTCTTCGAGATCCTCCAGGTGGATTTTGACATGGCCATCCATCTTGCTCGAAAAATCGAGACAATGTTGGAGAAAACCTACTTTTCTGAATATTAAAAACTGTTTTGAAACACCAACTTGTCGTCCACTTTTCTCGCTGTCCATTAAACTTTCATAAAAACTAATTGAAGACAGTCAAAGAAAACATAACCGAGATTGTAATGCACCTTTTGGGTTCACTTTTCATCTAGTATGTAGAAAGTTACACGTTGTTAAGTTTTCTGAAAAACTGTAAATTCTGTTTTCAAAAAGTAGAGAAACACTCCGATACGGCGTCTGTCCCGACAAACTGGGCGACGTGGTCACGCACTATACGCATTGAAAGGCGCATATGGATGTTGTCGACGTGTGAGAACTGACGGAACTTGATTTCGTTGCATGTGTGCGACGAAATCAGTGCGTATCCGTCGAGATACCCCGTATCGACCCTTTGCAAATTAAGTCACAACTTTGTGCACACTCATCATATCGCGATGAAACTTGCGCCATTGGACTCGAAATATTTTTCTGGTCCTGTGAGCCAAGTTTGGTCCGATTCTGAGACCGTTGATCGGGACGCTATTTTGGCGGGCCCAAAATCCCACTCAACGGGCAATTTTGTGCACAGCCCACCGGAATCCAAAATTGGACATACCGTTGGGTTCATCTCATCAAAACAAATCTTTAGACATATAGTTTGATGACTTTAGAGTCCGGAGACATTGGCACGTATTTCGGTGCAAAGCGGGTCCAACGGCGGACATCATTTTGACCCAAAATTACGATTTTGTCCCTGTTCTAGAATTTGACTTTTGGACAGGCATTTCCTAGGTATATCTTTTACACCGAGTGTGTTTTTGATGTTTGTTTCAGCGTCTGGAGTTGTTTGGAGATTGTGACGTTTCTTGGCTGACATTGTGATTTCCAGGACTTGCCATTTTGTACCACCAGGCAAGATACCTTGCCATTATACTGTTTATATTTAGTTTTGCATTTTATTACATATCACTGTTCAGTTACTTCCAGTTCTTACTGTTCTTGATTTACTGTCTGCTCAGTGATACATTAGATATACTTTGTTATTATCCTTTGACTGCATATGGACTTAGAGTTAAGAGACTACCGTCTGTAGTGTATCGCATATACCTTGACACAGTTGTACCACGAGGATGTGTGAGATGAGTACATATAGAGGTTCTTGTGTGTGGGCTGATCCCCCATGCGCATGCGATAGGGCTAACTGCTAATAGAGGCATGTAAGGAGACTTAGCAGTTAGTAGAGGTATGTGAGACATGGATGTGACTCCGTTAGGCATTGGGTGGGAAGAACAGTTCCTTGACGTATGGGCCAAGTATGCACTTCCCTATTGCCGGTTATCTCTGCGGGAGATACGGTCCTGGATCCTGATACTGATTTACTGTTGGCCTCTGACATTCGATGAATGTTATGCTTTGAGGTTCCTGGTATCCTGATGGGCCATACCTGAGATTACTGCTACTGAGCCAGAGTGCCCATGCGTTGGAGGTTTGTTCTTAACTGCATAAATACTGTAGTACGGTTAGATTACCTTATTGTCGTCTTGTCACTTATTTCGGTTTGTGACATATTATATATTCAGTTTATTATGGCATGTTCTTTATGTATCTTGTTACGTCCCTCTGAGGACCTGGTTATCTCTCCAGGTGTGTGCTTTTGTGATATTGCAGGTGTTCTAGCCGAGGCCGTGATCTTCTCCATCCTTTCGTAGATGATTGCACTTGGCTCGTCTTGTTATTTCATCTATTCCTTCTTGTACATTTTATTTGAGATAGTTGGTAGTGGACTTTGTCTCCGCCCAACTTTTGTACAAATTACAATCCAGCATTGCTATCTATTTTATATTAATTCTTATATTGTGGATGAGATTAGCATTATGGTTTACTGTATTTCATAGCTTATGTATTCATACGAGGTTTCCATATATTGGAGTATACTTCGTATGTATACAGCTGGCATGGATACGTACCTAGTCCTAAGTATTTTGGGACTGAGACGTTACATATTTTTGTGGTGGCCCATGCAGGTCGAGTTTGTCACTTCGGTTATGTAATTGTACTGATATGAGCCTGCAACATAGGATTAGAATCTAGGAATCTCATCCATACAGTTTGACCTCTTTCCTTGGCTTCAAAATTTCGAACTCTCGTTCGACTTCCTTGAACTGCATCTTGCTTGATTCCTTTCTACCGTCGATTCATACTTTCGTGCTTAGTATCAACTAGGAAGATGACTACACTAGTATATGCTCATAGGTCAAACACATGGCTAGAATGGTTATATTGGCAATTGGAATACATTCAAGACTAATTGAGTTAAAAAGGGACTTTTTGTGTGAATTAATGATTAGTAATTTGTAAAGTAGGATACTACCAAGGAAGGTTTTTATCTTGATATTTCTAAATAGTAAACACCAGAGGATTATAGAATTTTATACTGGTTTAAGAAATTGATTGGCTTTTGAGATTTGATATTTATGATTTAATGGGTTATAGTTATACATCCTTGCACAAGTATAAAATTGATTTGCTTTTTGAGTTGTGATATTTATAAGTTTTGGGTGATAGATATACATCTTTAAACAAATATAAAATTGATTTTGAGTTGTTACATTTATGAATTATTGGATTAGAGTTATACACCTTTGAATAGTTATAAAATTTGGTTTGAAAATGATCGTAGATTTTAAATGTGGCAGTATAAATTATTTAAATTTGAGACATACAACTTGCAATTTTTGTGTTTAGTAAATTTTGAATTTTAAGTGGAACTAATGATGGTGAATTTTGGTTTAAAATATTTGAAAGTTATGAAACGATTTTTGAAAATTTTTATTTTAAATGGTGTCCTATGATTGAGGATTTCAAATCTATTTAGATTTTTGGTAAAAAAAAAAAGAATTTGACTGATAAGATTATTTGAAAATTTAGTTTAATGAGGGTTTGCTAATATAAATTTTTTTGAGAATTTTGAAGGATGTGATGGAAAGTTATTTTGATTGATTAAATGAAGTTACCATTTAAAAGTTGATTTTGTTGGAATAACTTGGCATGAATATAAGTTAAAATTTATGAGAGCATTGGGCTTAATTTTTGAGATTGCTTTTAATATGCTAAGAGTTTTATTATGAGTTATTTAAAAATTTTAGAGTGTTAAAATTTTGATTGATTGTGAAATTTTATGGATTCGTAAATTATGAACTCATGAATTAAATAGTTGAGTTTAAACGTTAATTTTGGAAAGGGTTAGTAGTAACGTGATAAAATTTTGCTTTGAGATTTATGAGAGTGATTTAAAATTTTTATGATGAATTTGAACTGCTTGGAGTGAATACAAATTTTGGTGGTTTATTTTTGAAAGTTTATTTTTGAAACTTTTGGAGGATACTTGAGTTAAATTTTAATGGTAGGCCCAATATAACCCTACTGAGTATTCCACACTAATTGCCATGTCACTCATGACAATGATTGTAGTATATACACAAGTGTTGTTAGTCATCTACCCAGCTATGTGACTGTATTTCTACCTTGACTTACTCGACCTTCCTTCAATTCTAGATCTTTTAATTGCGACCTTCTAACCCATTTGCATTTGAATAATAGTTTAATGGTTCCTTGACTGTATTCATTTAGAAGACTATCTTCTCACTAGCACTGTGCCCCTAAATTATTATTTTTATGGATTCTTTAATTAATTTTATTTCATGCTTTAACTTGATCTTCTTTAGTTTTGTGCATTAATTATCACCTCGTGAACTCCCACTTCCTATTTTAGATCTTTTGGCGTCCCTTACCGTGACTTGGATATTTGGAGCACAACACTAGACTTTTCTTCCAACAAATTTCATGTGTAAGACCCAGACAAGACCACCTTCATGTAGATATATCATGTCCCACTAAAACACGTCTCCTTGTACACTATTTTCATGATATGATCTTTTAATCAAAATGGCTAAACTATAATCTTTACCATGATACGATATATTTTTCGACCACAGATAGGGATTCAACCTCGACTCAATTCTTTCGACCCGATATGTGATTTTGTTCTACTTAATTCCTTAAATGCTTAGATTTGTGCTTTATCTTGATTGCTTAACCCATTGTCCCATCACACTACTAGCTTAACTCTTGTAAGTTGGGTAGAATACCTCACCACCCAACAAAGCTTTGCGCTTGTGACCCATGTTGATAAGTTAGCTTAAACTATAAGTTCAAAGGACCCTAACTTAGCTAGTCAACCAAGACAACTATATAGGCCCAAACTTTGGATGGAACTTAGATTTTAAAAGATCCTGGACTATTTAATTCCCTTCATCAGTACCTCCCTTGCACATATTTTGACTATCCCATGCTGCTAATGTATTCAATTTAGCAAGTTTATTTCGTTATCAAGCTTGATCATGACATATTTATTGGGTGCACCCACTAACATATTGTCTAATCAGAGCCGGTGCATGATGGTCTGATCAACCTATTGTACTTTGGTTCGCTTATCACATATTATTCTACGTGGATGAAGACATAGTAACTTACCTTAGAGTCTCATCTGCGACAGCCTTGGCAATTCTCTTTGAATTATTTTTGCCGCCTATGAACCCCGCAATTCGTACTCAATATATAAACCATCTTTGAAACCTTTGTTGTTCTTGTCTTCTACTTATTTTAGAAAGGCAAGGCAATGTACTTGCTAGATAGACTCAAGGTATCATCTTTGGTTGCCCCAATCGGTTAATTATACACAAACGTAGATAGCCACAGACCGACTCATGTGGCTATATCCTCGCCTTTAACTACTCCTCATTCCTCAATCCTAGAATTGTTATCGTGCCTTCCCAATTATTCTTGAGCACTCGAGAATGATTCTAATCGTTCACTTAAATCTAACACTCAACCAAGACGATTAGTATCCAGTTTCTCTCAAGAACCATCTCCCAAATGTCTGAATCCTTCTCTTTGATCTACTCAATTTCTTATTACTCTCCAAATTGGATTATCGAAATTTTGTTACCTTCACTAGCGATCCTTATTCAATTCCATAACCTGATATATTTTGTATATATCGACTCCAAAATTTCTATTGCACGGTGGTGTTGAACGACGTTTATCGCCTCCTCCAAAATTTAATTGTATTTTGGTATTGACGAACTCTTCCTATCCCTCAACCCTATCTACCCTATTAATTCTAAATTTAAGGACAAAATTCTTGTAAGTTGGGTAGGATGTAAAACCCCCTATTTTTTTAAATTATTTTTTTTTATTTATTAGACTTAAAATAATTTATATAATTTATGGTTTTATTTATTTTTACAATGACCTTAGCCATTGTTGAATTTTGGAACACGAGACTACCATGAATTTTGGCACGAAAGATGTAGTAGTGTGCTTTGACCAGCATATTAACCATGTCGTGGGAGGTTAGCCATAGTTCGGTCCGAACTAGGAAAACCAGGCCGAGTTGTGAAATAACGCATTTAAATTATTTTAATTAAATATTATTTTTATATTGATTTTAGACGGCCCGGTTTGTCCAATTCAGCCCGAACAGGGCCCGAACCAAATTTTAGCCCATGTAAGCAGGTAGTGTGACCAAATGTGGCCATGTAGACATATTTTATGTACTTAGAAATATCTCCTAAATTATTTTAGATTTTTATGTACAATTTCTAATTATTTAAATATTCGTACAATTATTGGTATTTCATTTTTAAATAATATTTTACAAGATTGTACATGTTCCTGGACCTGGATAAGGGTGTGTGGTACAATTCACCCATTGGAGCAATTTTTATTAATTTATTATTATTAAATTTAATTGGTGGAGATTTAATAAACATGTTTACCTATTTAAATATTTATTATTATTTTAGTTGATTTATTAAGGATTGGATTTTTATATATATGTAGATATGTTTAAATATATTAAATAATTGGATAGATAATATTAATTTGGTATTTAATTTTTTAAATAGATTTTTGGTGTATTCATGGATATATACATATATATAGATATAATATATATTGAGGTTTTAGTTTAAGAAAAGAATAAGAAAAGGAAAAGGAAAAAGAAAAAGAAAAGAAAAAAATAAAACAAACCCACCCCTTAAAGGGGCGGGCCCCCCCCCCTACATTCTTGCTGCTGTACGCAGCAAGTAATTAGGCTTCACACCAACCCGATGGGAAAAAGGGAATATGGGGTTTAGTGGTAATTCTAATAATATTAGGTTTTATCCGAATTCGTTTTATTATAACTTTTTCCACAAGCCTCTAAACCCTAAACTTCCAAAACGAAAGTTGAGGCTGATCATACCCTCTTCGCCTACAAATTCGTTTCACCAGCGTCGGAGCTTTGTGCGCGACGAACGGAGCATCGAAAGTCAGCCCTTCGTCATCCACGGAGCAGTTTTCCCACTCAAGGTACCCTAATTCCCGATGACGTAACTTTCTGCTCGTAACTCCGATTTTCGATCCGTAAAATGTTCTGGAAAGTAGACTTGACCCTATTCGAGATCCTCCAGGTGGATTTTGACATGGCCATCCATCTTTCTCGAAAAATCGAGACGAAATTGGAGAAAAACCCACTTTTCTGAATATTAAAAACTGTTTGAAACACCAACTTGTCGGCCACTTTTCTCGCTGTCCATTAAACTTTCATAAAAACTAATTGAAGGCAGTCAAAGACAACATAACCGAGATTATAATGCACCTTTTGGATTCACTTTTCATCAAGTATGTAGAAAGTTACACGTTGTTAAAGTTTTCCGAAAAACTGTAAATTCTGTTTTCAAAAAGTAGAGAAACACTCCGATACGGCGTCTGTCCCGACAAACTGGGCGACATGGTCGCACTATATGCATCGAAAGGCGCGTATGGATGTTGTCGACGTGTGGGAACTGACGGAACATGATTTCGTTGCATGTGTGCGACGAAATCAGTGCGTATCCGTCGAGATACCCCGTATCGACCCTTTGCAAATTAAGTCACAACTTTGTGCACACTCATCATATCGCGATGAAACTTGCGCCATTGGACTCAAATATTTTCTGGTCCTGTGAGCCAAGTTTGGTCCGATTCTGAGACCGTTGATCGGGACGCTATTTTGGCGGGCCCAAAATCCCACTCAACGGGCAATTTTGTGCACAGCCCACCGGAATCCAAAATTGGACATACCGTTGGGTTCATCTCATCAAAACAAATCTTTAGACATATAGTTTGACGACTTTAGAGTCCGGAGACATTGGCACATATTTCGGTGCAAAGCGGGTCCAACGGCGGACATCATTTTGACCCAAAATTATGATTTTGTCCCTGTTCCAGAATTTGACTTTTGGACAGGCGTTTCCTAGGTATATCTTTTACACCGAGTGTGTTTTGATGTTTGTTTCAGCGTCTGGAGTTGTTTGGAGATGTGACGCTTCTTGGCTGACATTGTGATTTCCAGGACTTGCCATTTTGCACCACCAGGCAAGATACCTTGTCATTATACTGTTTATATTTAGTTTTGCATTTTATTACATATCACTGTTCAGTTACTTCTAGTTCTTACGGTTCTTGATTTACTGTCTGCTCAGTGATACATTAGATATACTTTGTTATTATCCTTTGACTGCATATGGACTTAGAGTTAAGAGACTACCGTCTGTAGTGTATCGCATATACCTTGACACAGTTGTACCACGAGGATGTGTGAGATAAGTAAATATAGAGGTTCTTATGTGTGGGCTGATCCCCCATGCGCATGCGATAGGGCTAACTGCTAATAGAGGCATGTTAGGAGACTTAGCAGTTAGTAGAGGTATGTGGGACATGGATGTGACTCCATTAGGCATTGGGTGGGAAGAACAGTTCCTTGACGTATGGGCCAAGTATGCACTTCCCTATTGCCGGTTATCTCTGTAGGAGATACGGTCCTGGATCCTGATACTGATTTACTGTTGGCCTCTGACATTCGATGAATGTTATGCTTTGAGGTCCCTGGTATCCTGATGGGCCATACCTGAGATTACTGCTACTGAACCAGAGTGCCCATGTGTTGGAGGTTTGTTCTTAACTGCATAAATACTGTAGTACGGTTAGATTACCTTATTGTCGTCTTGTCACTTATTTCGGTTTGTGACATATTATATATTCAGTTTATTATGGCATGTTCTTTATGTATCTTGTTACGTCTCTCTGAGGACCTGGTTATCTCTCCAGGTGTGTGCTTTGTGATATTGCAGGTGTTCTAGCCGAGGCCGTGATCTTCTCCATCCTTTCGTAGATGATTGCACTTGGCTCGTCTTGTTATTTCATCTATTCCTTCTTGTACATTTTATTTGAGATAGTTGGTAGTGGACTTTGTCTCCGCCCAACTTTTGTACAAATTACAATCCAGCATTGCTATCTATTTTATATTAATTCTTATATTGTGGATGAGATTAGCATTATGGTTTACTGCATTTCACAGCTTATGTATTCATACGAGGTTTCCATATATTGGAGTATACTTCGTATGTATACAGCTGGCATGGATACGTACCTAGTCCTAAGTATTTTGGGACTGGGGCATTACAGATTGTTGAAGAGACTATTAATGTTACCTTTGATGAGTTAAATAGTCACAGATCTAGCGACAGTGATAATGAAGACACATACAAAGACTAAGAAAGTTCTGAGAAAGATCTGACCCAAGAGGCAAGGACTGATAAAAGTTTCGAAGATGCCGGAACTGAGAAGAGCCTTGTGAAAGATATGGCCCAAAGATTTGAATCATTAAGATTCAAGCCAGATCATCCAGAAACTCTCATTATAGGTGATGTATCCAAAGGTGTAAGTACACGTTCATCTCTTAAAGATTATGAATTAGCAGCAAATGTAGCATTTATTTCAAAAATAGAACCTAAGATGTAGATGATGCTTTTACTGATAAGTTTGGATTTCTGCCATGCAAGAGGAACTTAATCAATTTGAGAGAAACCAAGTTTGGGAACTTGTTCCTAAACCAATTGGTCAATCTATAATTGGAACCAAATGGGTGTTCCGAAATAAACTCAGTGAAGATGGACAAGTTCTACGCAACAAAGCACGTCTAGTGGCACAAGGTTATAATCAAGAAGAAGGAATTGATTATGATGAGACCTATGCTCCTATTGCTAGACTAGAAGCCATCCGCATGTTTTATGCATTTGCATGTTTTAATGATTTTAAACATTTTCAAATGGACGTGAAAAGCGCATTTTTAAATAGATTTTGAAAGAAGAGGTTTTTGTGAAACAACCCCTGGTTTTGAAGATTTTCAAAAACCTGATCACGTCTTCAAGCTTAAGAAAGCACTTTAGGACTCAAACAAGCACCTCGTGCTTGGTATGAACGCCTAAGCGCCTTCTTACTTGATAATGGATTTTCGAAAGGAAAGATAGATACTACTTTATTTATTAAATCCATGAATGATGATATTCTTCTATGCAAATTTATGTAGATGACATTATATTTGGTTCTACTAATGAAAAACTCTGTCAAGATTTTGCCAAGTGTATGCAGAGTGAATTTGAGATGAGTATGATGGGAGAGCTAAACTTCTTTCTAGGACTTCAAATCAAACAGCACTCGAACGGAATATTCATCAACCAAGCTAAATACACGAAGGACATACTGAAAAAGTACGACTTCGAGAATGTAAAGCCAATCGGGACACCTATGGCTACATCTACAAAGCTTGATGCTGATGAAAGTGGCAAACCTGTCGATCAGCGTAAGTATCGAGGTATGATTGGTAGTTTATTATACTTAACTGCTAGTCGCCCTGATATTATGTTTAGCGTTTGCATTTGTGCACGTTATCAGGCAAATCCTAAGGAATCACATCTTAGTGACGTTAAGCGTATCTTCCGATACCTTAAAGGAACTTCTACAGTTGGCTTATGGTATCCTAAAACCAAATCCTTTGACCTTATAGGTTACTCGGTTGCGAATTTTGCTGGATGCAAAGTGGACCGTAAAAGTACCAGTGGCACATGTTATTTCTTAGGAAAGGCCTTAGTCTCTTGGTTTAGCAAGAAACAAAATTCAGTAGCATTATCACAACTGAGGCTGAGTATATCGCCGCAGGACGTTGTTGTGCTCAAATTTTGTGGATGAAGCAAACCTTAGAGGACTACAATCTGCACTACACTAATGTTCCTACTTATTATGACAACACTAGTGCTATAAATCTGACTAAGAACCCTATTTGTCATTCACGCACAAAGCACATAGAAATTAGACATCATTTTTTCGTGATCATCAACAACACGGGGATATCTGCCTAGAATTTATTGATATGATCATCAACTAGCAGATATATTCACTAAACCATTGGCTGAAGACCGTTTTAACATTTTGAGGCGTGAACTCGGCATTCTTGAATTCTCAGACTAATGTATATGGTAATTAAAATTGAATTATGACTTTACTTTATTATTTAACAAAAATTATTTTGGGTACAAACTTAAAAAGGGTATGTCTGTCACCACGACTACGGTCGAAGCGAAGCAGTATTTAAGAGTTCCCCGGTGAACCTCCGTTAGCTGGGACAACCCCTACAGTTAACCCAAAAACAGTCGTTATTTAATATTACAGTCAAAGTTATTAAATTCTACTTTTAAACCAGAATGCATTGACTGTCTCGGGAATGCAAGTGGCTGAACTCGGCCCGAACTCTGACGAGTTCGGACCGAATTCGGACCGAGTTCGTCGCGCTGTTATGGTTCCAGAACCGAACAGCCGGCCCTAGTGCCTATAAAACCTATCTTTCTTCCACTTTCTCCACACAACAACTCGTGGAAATCACTCCTCTCTTCCTAGAAGCTTCTCCTCCTTCATCCTAGCAAGGTTCCGAAGAGATCTAGTGGACGATCATCTTGCTCCTCCTTCCTTTTTTTCAAAAGGTACTTTCTCTATTTTCTCATGGCCCCCAAGCGTCAAAGAGGAACCTCTTCCCAAGGTGCCTCATCTTCTTCTGAGTACACCCCTGCTAGTCTATTCAGTCCAGCACGACCTAGAGATCCAGATGAATATGACTCTACTTTGTTCCCGGACAAAGATTTTTCGGATCTCTGGTTCGTCTCTTTTTCTGGTCGTCGTATTTGTAATGAAGCTTTTGTAAATTTTAATACTTTCTTTGAGTACGCTCCAACTTTTGACCAACTTGGGTACCGAGATTTCTTCGAGGTACAAGAAAATATTTATGACAACGTCATCCGTATGCTTTACTGCAACCTGCAAGTAAAACCAAACAAAAATTTCTATTCTTGCATTGCTGGGCAAGAATTGGAATTTAGTGCCACTAACATCAGCGAATTCTTCCACATTCCTGATCTTGGTGATGCTTTAGTTGACATCTATCATATTCAATTCCCTGCTGATGTCACTCTTGCTTCCTTCAGGGAACTAATCTGTCATCCTAACCCTGTTCCCCGTAGAATTTTTGCCAAAAATTTGAACCAAACCTTCTATGAAGTTCATCGTATGGTTTTCTCCGTACTTCTTCCAAAGAAAGGTTCTACTGATGAAGTAACCTTTATGGAACTATCGGCTTGTATATATTCACTTTGGCATCCCATTCTCTATTCCCAAAACTGTGATGTCCTGGATGCTTAACTGCAGAAATGCAGGTAGGAATCTAGTATATCCAATGCACTTAGCTTCTATCTTTCGACATTTCGAGATTGATCTTGAGACGTGTGCCATCTCCTCTACTCTGTCGAGCTGACTCGATCTCGTCGATTTCCTGCTCCACCTCTGCCTCCTAGAGCTCATCCTGCTCCAGCTGCTGATGCTGAGGTCCCTCCTGCTGATGCTTCCTGCTCCGACCCCTGTCCTAGGATTTGATCAGACGTTCTTTCAGCGCTTTGAAGACTTTGTTGCTGTCTCTACGCAACGTCATCTGGATTCGGAGTTCCGGCGCATTTCTCAGGCCCAGGTGCTGAGAAATGGTATTGCTGACCTCCACTACAGCCTGGCTCATGATCCTGTCCATCCTGTCACTATCTTACCTCACCCTACCTTTTCGGGTCCTCGATTTTCTGAGGCTTCCTTTCAGTATTTCGACCCGACAAGCCTACTTTCCTCCTGAGGCTCCTGGTGCGGACGACCCCACGATGTGACGTGGATTCAGCTATGGGCTAGTAGACATTTGTTAGATGATGATCAGTTGATGTAGTTTTTTTATTTTTTATGTCTAAACTGATTAGTTAGACATTTCAGTTGTACTTTTGGATTATTAGTGGAAATTTTCATGACTGTTTCAGTTTATTATGAGCTGTTCTTTCTATATTAGTTGTTTCCATATGTCTTATGCTGTGATTATGTTTTTTGCTTCACTATGTCTTGTGTTGGTCTATTGTTGGCTTCACATATTACGGGGGAGCCAAGTCATTTTACTACATCTAATTTTTTTCAGGTACTTTGTATTTTGTTCTATTTCATATAATATATTTTGGTATAGACTCAAGTTTGTCAATTATCAAAATGGGGGAGATTGTTGGCCCATTCCATGGTCACACCCGATTTCGATAATCAACATACACTTAAGTCAATACACAAAATATAGAAAATGTTGCTAATCATTTCAGGATACATGAAATCAAATTCTACGGACGATGTACTGCATCAAACAAAGCGTCAACATCATCAAATCATCAGAAGACTCATTTTTCATTTTATTCTGTATTTTATATTTTATTGAGTCTAGGATTTATTTTGTAAAATCAGTTTTGGTAATACTGGCTTAGGGTTAAAACTGTCCACATTCCAAAAGCCTACCTATTTACCATTCGTATTTCATTTACAAAATATTTCAAAAACATATTTTGAAATTAGCCTTTACAAATGATTTTACAAATAACCAAAAACATATTTTGAAAACTGTTTTTACAAATGATTTTTCAAATATCTCCTGACAGAACTCGTAACCGAGTTCGGCGAGCGAGTTCGGTCCGAACTCTGACCGAGTTCGGTCAAAAATGATTCAAACTTATGTTGCCTCCAAATCAGCGAGCAACGTCTCTATGCGAGATATTTGCATCCGAACTCTGCCCGAACTCTGCCCGTTCGGTTCGAGAAAACACCTATAAATAGAGAAGAACTTTTCATTTCAAATCATCAATTCATTCTTCATTCTCTCTTCCCTACTACTCAAGTGTTTTCAAACGATCTAAGATTTTCAAATCATACCTATATATCTCTTAGCCAAAAGTCAGTACTATCGGAGTTGATTTAGAATCTTTTGGTATTTCAAGAGTTGTAAAGAGGTCGTTCCAAGTTCAACAACTTTTCCTGTTGTGCAGCTGGTTGTGCGCTCGTCACCAAGCACGGTGTGTGTTGTGGAGCTGGTCGTGCGCTCGTCACCAAGCACGGTGTTGTAAGAGACTGCAAGCTCTCAGTTAAAGCTTGTGCCATAGTGGATTAACATCGAGCAAGAGTACTCGAGACTGGATGTACTCGCAGAGGGATACCAGTATATATCGATGTGTATGAGTTTGAA